>CABFOW010004402.1:0-15228 GCA_902141385.1 Timema californicum
ATGTATATATGATCTGTACTATTGTTTTCAAGAATGAACAAATACTCATGAACAACTTTGCTTTGTGTTTTAAATATGTACATGATATGGAAACCATTAATTGATGTCATAATTCCTTTTACAACACTAACCGATTCTAATTTAATGTGCTTGGGTTATTTTTATGTACTTTTTTTATAAAGAGGGTAAAAGGTCAAATTAAAGATGACATTTTTAAAATTAATTTAAAAAATATATTTTTTACCTATCCAGTTGAGTTAAATGCATAATTAATTTTAAAACTATTATTAGAATTGAAAATGTAAATTTCAGCTGATTTTAATATTATCAAAAAGAGAGTAAAAGCTGAAATTAAAATTTAAAAAATTCGAGACATGTCAATTTGATATTTTCCCATGATAGATAAACAATGGAACTTTTAAATTAATAAATAGTGTATATTAGTATTTACTCTCTAATTGGCTAATAATATGTTTTAATAAAAAAAAATGATAAAAATTCAAATTTATTTGACACATGTAAAAATTACCAATGTCTCCTATTATCTAGTTTGATAATAATGTAGAGGTTTACCTTTATGTCTAACATCTTTGTTATTATGAATTTTGTTTTATGTGATCAGTATAACATATCTTTGAAATTATAATTTAAATATTTTTAATTATGTGAGATTCCATATAATGTCATGACATTCTTGAAAATTAATCAGTGAAACAAATTTATGTACTAATAAAGTGGAGTTAAATATACAATCACGGTAAAACTGTTTTTAAATTTGAACATGTAAATTTCAGATTTTAACATTTTCGAAAAGAGATTAAAAGTTGAAATTTAAAAAAAAATCAAGACATGTCAATTTGTTATTTTCCCTTTGATAGATAGACCAATGTAAATTTAAATTTTCATTTAAATAAATAGTGTCAATTAGTATTATCTTTTTAACTGGCAAATAATATGTTTTAATAAAATTTAAACATTTATTTGACAAATGGGAAAGTTACCTATGTCTTCTATTATCTAGTTTAGTAATAATGTAGAGGTTTAGCTTTATGTCTAAATTCTGTGTGGTTATTAATTTTTAAAAGAATGTTATCTCAAATCAATTTTTCATAGCTGATAAGCATATGTTTCCAAATCTAGTTTATTAGAGTTGTTTTTTCACAACTAGAACCATTGTTGAAAACTAGAATCTCTTATTGTAATATCAGTTGAAACATTTATTTCCATTACATCTAACTATTTTAGTTATTTTAATTTGATCTATAAAGATCAACTATACCAAAGTGGACCTTCTACAAATCAAATTTTATTAATTATTTTATTTAAAATACATGACTTAGTTATCAAATAATAGTGTAATCATTGTGAAATTGAGTAAATAAGAGAAAATTTAACTTATCACTCAGGATGTGTAGATTCAATGATTGTATAAATTATTTTAAAATCTGTCGACTCACTGATGTGCTGATCAACCACTTTGCCACTCATTCTTAGCTCAAATGATCTCTTAAAGCTGATAGTGGAAGGAATCACTCTGACGAGCCCTATCTGGTATAATTTAAAAACAAGTCGGAAACTACATCTATCATGTGGTTGGAATGGTTACCAAAAACAACTTAAACTTGATGGCATATGGTCAACCTGTCCTGGTGAAAACGCAACAAAGCGAGCTACTTGCAAGCTACTTTTGGATTTCAGATTACCAATACATACATGCTCAGATGAGACTTATTTTTGTGTATTGGTGGATACGGTGTTTAGTGCACGTCCCATTTAATTGAATAATATAAATTAATTTTATAATAAAACTTACATACTTTGAAACCCATCTAAATATGACGTCATTAATAAACATAACTGCCACAGTATTGATGTTTTGTACGTGGTACACCACCCGATTGATCATTAAATAATGTATATCAATGTACATTCATAACAAAAAGTATACGTCACATAACAAACATTATTTGATTAGTAATGTACCCGTATTAGCGTAAAGGAGAATAAAAAACCACATTAATCTCGATTTATTCCATTAATAGACGTCAGACGTCATACATTTAATATATCATAGAATAGAATATTTCGTTCAAATCTAATTTGTTCAATTAATAAACGTAATTCTCCTTTGACGTCACTGTCATACATCACATACTTAACGTAAAACATTTGTAAATACCTCTAACATAACTACACCCTTTCCTCAAACGGTATATTCTTTTTACGTCACAGAATATTATAATTCATTTAACCCTAATTTATTCTATTAATAAACGTCACTATCCTATACTCTGCGTAATTCTCTTGTGACGTCAGTGTCACATACTTATTTCCATCCGGTCACTGTCATACTGTGACATCATAGAATATAATGTTTCGTTCAAATCTTATTTATTCATGTAATAAACGTCATTCTCTTGTTACATCACTGTTATACTTCACATACATGATCTAAATACCTCTAACATAGTTACCCCTTCCATATTTCCACTTCCGGATTATACTCGGGCTATTACTACTGAGAGGACCACAATTAATTTAATTTAAATTAGTTGAAAAATGACACTTGGGCACAAGACTTGCGCTCTTGACCTTTGACTTTGTGCGTCACTGCTATAACACTGAGCTATCCAGGATTTGTCCCGTGCTTATGATTATTCTACACTCATAGCTGAGTCTAAGATGACCATGGGAGTTGTTAGCAACATATTATGAGCTACCAATAGTATCGTGAGATATTAGATAGGTACCACAGACAGTTGCTACCTTTGTATTGATATACATTAGAATTTCACTTTAAAATTATAATCTTGTATTATATACTTGTTAGCGGAGCCCTCCCAAGTCACAGGTTTTTTATCTTTTGAAATTCCAAACTATTCAAATACTACACCCTTCCCATTTCACCTTCTAAAGAATTGAATTTTGAAAAAAAAAAAATCTAAGGGTTTTTGTCCTGTTACCTTGAAAGAACCTTCCTGACAAAATCTATATTCCCAGCTCAAGTGGTTTGGAAGACATTGAAAAACCATCTCCTCCCACTTATTCCTTAGTGGTTGAATTTCTAAAAATATAACAAAAAGCCTGGGTCTGTTATCAAAAAAGAACCTCCCTGCTAAGTTTCATCTTTCCAACTCAAGTGGTTTGAAAGATATGGAAAACCCACCCCATCCATTACCCATCCTCTTAAGAGTTGAATTTCGAACAATCCCAATAAGTATCTGGACCGTTACCTAAAAAACCTCTCTACCAAGATTAATATTTCCAGCTATAGTGATTTTTAAGATATGGTTATACCTTTAAAAATGTTCCAGCACCAGGTTCACTACCTTAGAGGATGAATTTTGTACAGCTTCTTATCGGATACCTATGACCTGAAAGGAACCTCCCTTCTAAATTTAAAGTTTCCAGGTCAATGGGTTCGGGCAATAAGGTGATGAGTCAATGAGAGAGTAAGTGCTTTTGTCTTTCTATATAGATTTAAGAGGTGAGGGGATAATAGTTCCTATAAGATGAATATAAGCTTTCTGGTGTTCAGTTAGAAAAAGGGAGGCCCCCCCTTCTCCCCAATGGAAATGTCTGTGCACGCCAGTGCTTTTAAAGTAAAATTGAGAATAAACCTAAAATATATAAATACCAAATCACTCCTTTCCCTCAGAAGGTAGGCAAGAAATTTGCATACAGCTCAACAAACAATAATTCCGTATGTAACATTAGCATTGCTAACTAATGTTACATTATTACTACCCACCCCAAATAAGCAATGCATATTGACATCCTGCAATATCTAACATTTACAACACCTTACTATGTCTAAAATATATGTTTAACTCACTCGTTGTATCTTTCGGCTTAGCACGAGTTCCATGACCTACTAGTTCGCACCGAATTCTATGATGAAGTGAAGACTGACAAAGCTATGAAAAGTGCATCGACGAGTCACTTCAATGAGGCGATCTTGTCTTTCACTGATTGGCCTAGCCAGCCGACAGATGAACCTCGGGAGATCTTAACTGCCAACTCACTAGAGTTCCGTTCTACGTGTCTAGGTGACGTGTCAAGATGATGACGGTTGTTAATAAGAGAACCATGCTGCTAGCACGTGTTTTCAAAGTGGCATTATACTTTTAATATGAAGATTTCCCCTCCCCCGACCCCTTATATCCATCAACTAAACTTATATAAAACTGGTGCTCAGCTAACATGGTTGAAATATTAACACAACCACGAGAGGTCCTGGTCAGGACTTGGATATTATCGCTCCAGGATGTCAAAATATAAATTCTTTATATTTTATTACATATTTAAACATAAACGACCTATAATAATGGGGTCGGGTGTTTGAACACTTAGTTAATTATGTGATTAAAATCGTTCAGTGTAGGCGTCGGTAATTTCTCACTATAAGATGTATTTCGTAAAGTAAAATTGTCTTATGAAACATATTATGTTTCCTCTGGCCGCTTAGGTGCTAGTCTCTTTGTAAGTAATATTTAGACTTATTAGTAGGTAGCCATTTTTTCTTCTTTTTTTTTCGCTTGGAATATTTGGTTTAAATTTTTTTTAAATTGCACTTGGGGCTACCAATAATTGTTTAACTTTTAAATTTGTTAATGTTTAATTTATAGATAAAATTCTGTAGAGATATTTTGTTTGAAGAAATTATAAAAGTAATTTATTGTTTGTTGGTTTATAAGATATAACTTTAACAATAACCGATTAGTTTAGTAAGAAATTACCAGTATTCTAATGTAATATTGCTTTGTTTTTTCTATTATAATGTTAAATATTAACAAGTCGCAATCTTATCAATTACTTCAAAGGTGGTGGAAATAATAGTCCCAAAGAAGTCTGCGTTATGTCGGGAAGTCAAACCTTTGTGTAATTTATTTTGATCAGATTTGACATTTGAAATTAAATTTTAATCTTTAAATTTAATGATTTAGTCGGAACTCACAATGGTAATTAAGGTGATTTGTTAACCATGTAGAAGAGCTCATCAAGATCTTTATTAACATAGAAAGGATTCAAAGATTTAATGGTTTAACCTATTTGTTTAGTCGGAATTCACAATGGTGATTAAGGCACTTTGTTAAACGTATAGAGGAGCTCTTTTAAGTTCTATGATATTCTAATAATGGAAATACCTTATACCTTTATATTTTTCAAGCTCTAAGTTCTTTAAAGCTATAGTAAGGTTTCAAAGGTTTAATAATTTAACCTGTTTGTTTAGTCTAAAGTCACAAGGGTGATTCAGCCGCTTTGTTAACCAAGTAAAGAAGCTCTTTAAGCGTTTATTATTCTATTTAAAAAAATTGATTATTATTGGGCCTCTTCCAAACTAATTCATATAAATATATAACTTATGCTATAACTTTTTTGTTTCAAACGTAGTCTTATTCAAGAATTACTATTACTTTGAGATTGTGAAATATATCATCAAATGTACTGCACAAGAGCTGTCTCTGCCATATTTATGTCTTTCAACACTATTCAGTTTGCCTTGTGAGGCCATGTTTTTTTTTTACTTCTGTTGTCTTACTTTTGTTACACCCTCTCTGTTACCTTATAGTAATAGGCCACTCAAAATACTACAAGGAAGGGAATAAGCTAACATACAAAATAACGAGAAACAGAATTAACAAGAGTTAAAAGTAAGAAAAATAGTTTATTGAATAATATGACAATAGTTCACGTGGCCTTAAGGGTCAATCTGTAGTTATAATACATTGTGCAATATATAGTTTCAACGAGAAACAAAGGAATAGCAGGCAGAATCAAATTGACCTAGTTTAGTTTAAAGAAGGAAAAGAAAACAAATAATAACCTTTATGCAAAATTATGAACAATAAAAAGCTTTATGAGCTTTTTTTTTGTCAAGAAAGCGTCTGAGTTTCTATAGACAAAAAGGAAACACATTTACTGAAAAGATTGAATTTTATAAATATAACATTTTAAACTAACACAAGAATTCGACTTCAGACCGTAAGTCAAAACTCTCGTGGGACTACTTGAAATGGCATCATCAAAGTCTTTAACTATATCGCAACATAAATGAAATCCTACCATGATTACTGAGTTGACATTCATCTTAGAAGATTTTGCAAAGTTTCAAAGTTTATATAAGACAAATAGCAAATTTTACGTTACATAAATATAAGAAAACAAATGAATGAATTTTAATGATTCTTAACAAAATTTAAGTGCACCTACAACAAAAATTAGTTGAGCACGAACAGCAATAATTAGAATATTACAAATGAATTAAAGATTCAAGCACCCAAGAGGCAACACCAAAATAATAGGTTTTCAAAGTTTAAGTTCCATTTAGTAATACTCATATTTTAACGAAAAATACAAGTCTATCTCTGAAATAAAAAAAAATAGAGTCTTAATATTTATGAGATATAGCTTCAATATTTAAATAAGAATTATGAGGATTTACACAGTTTTACAACCTTCCTGGTAAAGTCAATTTTCAGGAATAATCATCTCTTGACGATATCTAATTTTAATAGTCCATATAAGTTACAATATCCCACCCACAGTGGTGCCGGTTTCAAGAGTCGACATTTTCTTCAGCGTCACCATGTTTTATAGCGGCTATTTGTTAAGGGAGAAAAGGAGGGAGAAGTCTAACCTAGCCGATGACGTCACGTCGGTGTAGCGCTGCATTCAGTTCGACACGTACACCATTTCTCTTCCCGCTCTCTGATTGGTTATCACGTCTTCATCAAGATCACCCTTGGTTTGTTGATGGTGATTTTTTTTAACTGGAGTGGCTGATGGCGTAGGTCATCAGGCGATGATTTGGTGGTTGGTTCCACCCTCCGCAAGAGGACAGCTAAGTCTGAGCCCAAGTTTAGTGTGTGTGTTGTCCCGGTAAAATCCCATCAGATAACTTTTGACCAGGCAGATCGGAACATCAGATTTTGAGACACCACGGCAGATTTGCCCCAATCGTCGAATTAGGACGTGTTGAAGTTAGGCCAGGCTTGAAGGGTGTGCTAGCCAGAAGATTCAGAGGGTAAGTACATGAACAGTTTATAAAGAAGTGAGTTGATTAAGTATTATAATGTTTGTATATAGCTAGAGGCTATTTGGAACTAGAATAGAGAAGAGTTCTATTCCATGAGGTATAAGTAAATGTCAACGTTTTTAGGAGTGGGTAGTATGAATCGAAAGAGAATGTATGTTTGCAGATTAACATGGGGTGGGGTGGGGTCACATAATCGTAACGTACTATATTAATACCGTTACACTTTGAATAAATAATTCCATTTTTTCTTAAACTTGCAATTGTTCCTATTTTTGTTGCATTAAATTCCTTATAGATTCCACCCACCCTCTTCCCGGCTATTGTGGCCTCTAGCGGCTAGAATTGGAGGTAGTGAACGGTACACGTACTTAATTCGATTCATCCTCACAAACTTTCTCAACATTTCCTTATCCTTGGATACTTCCTTCGCTTCAGCAACATCCATATACTGAGTCATACGTGCTATTTTATTCTTAAAACTGTTTATGTTCCTCTTTTTCACACATTCGTCTACAAAATTTAGTCAAGTCTCACATGCTCTCTACCCCTTACTTTAGATCCACACATTCTACCTTCACATATTTGCTTTGTTATTCAATAAACACTCATTCACTCAACATGTGCCCAAACCACCATAAGACGCTTCTTTCGCATTTATCAATTGGATTCTCTTTTAAACCTCAATCTTGCAGCACCCATTCATACTGACTCTGTCGATACGAGTTTTTCCACATACATTTTTTAGATACTATCTCATTCCAACGCATTTACCTTGCTTTTGTATTTCTTCTGATAAACTAACATCTCACATCCATAACATAATGTTGGTGTTAACGCATTTTTATAAATTGCCATCTTTGCCTCTTTCGATACTACTTCATTCTTTGCAATAGTCCACATACATTCAACTACTCTCTGAGATGCATTTACCCACTTGGGTTGATGACAAGTCTAAAATACACATATAACATATTAACATTTATTTACAAAACTTGGATACAACAAATTAAGGACAAAAACAAAGTTTAAAGATCAACAGTGTTGTAAATTAGGTGATAAAATTGAATTAGTGGGTTAGCATCTCTGAATGAAGTTTAATAAAGTAATGAAAATGTTCTTGTTACAATGTTTTTGAAGAATATAATAATTTTAATTTTAAGGTTATGTATAAAATCTAAGCCTTATCTTGGTTCAACCCTACCACTCCTTGTGATACTTAGCCATTAGAATGATGCTGATATATATTCGTCCGACATATTTCGGTATAAAAATACCATAATCATGGACAACTTAAAATGAAATTAAAGAATCGGAAGAAAAATTGAGAACTATGTTGTACGAAAACCTTAATAAATTAACGTTATTATAATGAATTTGTAAAATACAATTAACAAACAAACTTACCAACGTCGCTGTGCGGGGTTAGATTCATTAGGCCTACTCTTAAACAGTTATATGAAAGTCTCTAATAAAACTACAATAACTTTTAACTTAAAGTCTTAGCCAGGTATTTATTTAATCAACACTGGAGAAAGACTTGCAAGTATTTTTTATTACACTTCGCAGATTTTTTTGGAATACTATAAAAATCCTAAAGCTCGTGGTTTAGCCTAGAGGGCAATACAACACGATCTTGGGGTTAATAAATTTATTTAATAGTCTTGATACAATTTTCTAATAATGTATATTGATCACTGAGAAACCCTCGCTAGTTTTTTTTATCGCGCGCTGTTATATTAGATAAATAATTATTCAAAGATCACTAAAATAACCGTTTACTTTCCAAGGATAGCACATTCACAAACCGAAATAATATTCACAAAAGAACACACAGATTACTAAGTAGCCGAATTAATATTAAAAAAAGAAATTGTATTATTCAAATTTTAATAAAATTATTAACGATAGCATAGACACGCCTAAATACAAATCAATAGTACTCAACAATAAAATACTTTGTTCTTCAACTTGTTGACTCACGCACGTGGTTTTATTAACTGTATTTTATACAATAATTCACCGGTACATTGTATATTTAAAATTGTTAGATTTTGGTTATGAAAATAACTGTTTGGTTGGTTGTTTAGTATTGAAGTTTTCTTTTGCTGTTTAATTCAAATTAATTATTAAAAGCAAGAGAACGTTAAAAGTGGCCCTAAATGCTGAAAACACATATGGCCTTTGAATAGAAGCTATGCTTCCAGTTGATAACGTAGTGGAACTTGTTTCCAGGTTGTACGGTGAGTTGTATTAATACTCGTGCTTACAAAATTTAAACTTTATATTATTTCACAACATTTTGTGTGTTGTCCCTATTTATTATCACAAACCATTTATTTATGTTAGAGATATGCAAGGACAGTTATAAAAATATTAATAACTGAATATAATACCATTAAAAGTAAAATTTCACTCTCTATTTAACCTGTAATTGCCATAAGAGTTTAAAAAAACTAGAATGCATTTACTAGACTTTTTTTCTTAAATTTGATTATGGAAAATAAAATTATACTGTAATCTTTGGGGAAGTATTGTTAAAAGTGATTGGTAATATTTATAGTGATAATAATAGTAGTAATTAGTAAACTTTTTTTCCCCCCTTTCTTAAATGGCATTGACGATATTGTCTTCAATAAGCCAGGAGCACTTGCATTTGATTTACTCCTTATTCCACTTTCTTGATTTTCTAAATAGTTCAATCCAGCTCTGACTCAAATAACCTAGCCCTATTTCACCACGAATTTCGTCTACAAAATAACCGGGAAGACATATTTTGTTCGTCTCTACACTGACATATGTATATTTAGAAGGAAATTGTACAGCCTCTTATACAAAGTAACGTCGTCTGAGCGTAATACATTAACTAAAGAAAAGCCTGTAATATAATTAAGAATGTAATTTCCCCGAGCCAACTGATATACAGGATAGGTCATAAATATATGTTCTAATGTTTCCGGAACGTGGCAAACCACACAATGTGAGGATGGTACCTTACGCATCAAATAAAGTCGGTCTTCCATGTAGGCGTGCCTGAGCCGAAGGCAGATTATTGTACAAATAAACTTTCGAGTACCCTTAACTCCTGAAAACCATGGTGTAACTAACTTTGTACCACAAACCCCATGGTACCATTTTGCTTTCTGCTGGCATGTGGTCTCCCATCATTCGCTCCATTTAACCCGATTTCTATGTTTTACCCTCGGCATAAAGTCGCTATACGGTAGCGGGATTTCCTGTACAATAGAAAATAAATTTATACTAGATACCAAACTATCTACTTTCTTATTAGCCATTATACCCACGTGACTAAGAATCCATTGGCACCCCAATTCGTAGTCCCTGACTCATAGAGAAGCGCACTTTTCGAGTATTTGAATTATCAATGGATGTGATGGAGGGCTGGACAAGCCATTTATAGACTCCAAAGCGTTACGGGAGTCACATAATATCACTACAAGCTGCGGTCGTAAAGATAAAGATGCCTGTAGGATAGCAAATAATTCCGCTGTAAATATTGATGAATCGAATTGTAGTCTATGTGACTGACCATAATTATTACTACTATCATAGAAGGCCACACCCACAAGGGCTGGATGCTCTCCCCTCCTAGCACCATCTGTAAATATAAGTCTGTATCTACTCCATCTTTCTTTCATATACCTTACTGCATTTAACTTCTGTTCGATTGGATGAGTAACTCTTTTTATTCCTGAATCAGGAATAGATAACATCACTGGTACATCCCAGAGGGCATCATGCCCCCCAGTGAAACACTGTACTGGATACGGAAGGGAAAAAATATACTAATGGAGTTCATTCAAACCCAAAAAACTATCCACCAAAGAAGTACATGTTTTGTTTAACCAATATTGTTTTGTTTCAACATAGTTTGTAAGTATCCGAAGTCTGCGTCGCAGATAACTAGAAGTTGAACAATCTTTAATTTTAAAAAATGTCCTCCAACAGACGGCGCCTAAGAAATAAAAAGAGTTTTCCCACTTCAGTAAGGAGTGCGTTGGTTGGTGATGCACGACAAACACCCAAGCACAGTCTCAAAGCCGCATATTGGATCTTATCCAGCTTTGCTAGTGTGGATCGTGATGCTGTGTGATATAAAAAAACACCCATACTCCAATTGAGACCGTATAAGCCCACGGTACATTTGTAACATTGTATATGGGTGGGAACCCCACGAGACACCCACCACTGATCTTATAGTATTTATAAACCTGTCAAATATTCCAGATAATTCCAAAACATCCAAGATCCCTTCATGTCTAGTGTCATGCCTAAAAATCACACCATCGGCTGTACTTGAATACGATGGTATTCATAAATTAGCCTAATTGAGTTACCTCGCACTCTATTTCGGGTGAAGATTACCGCAAAACATTTAGATACATTTAAAGTCAAAAAGTGGGCTGTCAACCAATTTGAAAGCAAAGTAAACACTTATTGTAACTTACCCATCACCTCTGACAAGTTACCAGACCGAATGTATATTACCACGTCATCCACATACTGTAGAGTCGTTATACCAACCGGAAAAGAGTTATCAATATAGTTCAAATATGCTGCATATAACAGAGGATTGAGCACTGATCCCTGTGGTAGACCCCTTCGTTGAGTTATAGGAGATGATCTAGCTGGTCCTATATTTACAGTGTACGATATATTCTGAAATATATGGCTTAACCAGTAACACATTTTACTAGAACAACCCAGGCGAAAAAGTTTATCAATTAACACAGAATGCTCGGCATTATCGTACTCGCCTGTATATCGAGAAAAAGCTGATACAAATGAGTTTTGTGATAGAGCAATTTGAATATCAGAAACTAATATAGAAAGGCTATTAAGTGTGGAACGTCCCTTAATAAAACCAAATTGAATAGGATTAAGGAGTTCGTTCATTTCCAGAAATCATTCTAAACGGGCTTTAAATAAGTGTTCCATGATTTTACCAACACAGTACGAGAGTGCAATAGGCCGATAAGAGATTGTTAACTCCGCGCTTTTACCCGGTCTTAGAATATGAATCAGAAAGGGAATGTTTTATGCCATTGGGACTACCCCCCTCCTCACACAGAGAGTTAAATATCTCTAGCAGCGTTCGACGAGTAACAGACGACAATTTGGTCAACATACCATAGGACACATTGTCTGGGCCAACCACCATGTGTCGCACTCGATTCAACGCTGCCCTTAATTCACTTCCAGTAAAACGTTTATTGAGCTCAATAACACCCAAATTGGGGAATTCTAACGGGGAGCACATAACTGAATCCAGTGTCACTCTACAATCGAATGACTCTGCTCGTGCC
Source organism: Timema californicum (assembly GCA_902141385.1). NCBI lineage: Eukaryota > Metazoa > Arthropoda > Insecta > Phasmatodea > Timematidae > Timema > Timema californicum. Next base: position 12,364 of record CABFOW010004402.1, read on the forward strand.
TCTAAGTCAACAGAAGGGATCCCAAAGTTTGTAACAATACCCTTGAACCATTTGATTTTATGCCAAACCTGTGTCAGAGATACATCGGGGAAAAGAAACTCGCAATATAACTGCCAAGAAGCACACTTCGCACATAGCAAAGTTCACCGCGTAGCAGCTGCCGAACGACAGTAGCTTTCATAGTTAATACAGTTTTATATATAATGATAACCTCCTTTGAGCGATCGATTTAGAACATGACTCAGTTCACCACGGGCAGCATTTAATACTCCTATGACCCCCACTATTTGAGATTGGTACTGCCGCCTCAGCTGAGCTCTGTAGTGCCTTAACAAAGTTGTACTGTACTAAAGGATCACGGTATACCACTAAATGTTGAACTGTTAACTCCACTTTTGTCGAGTATAATTCCCAATTTGCTATTTTGTAATTGCGTTACCTATCCAGAGGAACAGTTTTATAGTTATATGGGACCTGAGCTTCTATTGTCTAAATAATTGGCAAATGATCACTGCCCATGGAGTCACCAATTGTATTCCAAGTTAAGTATAGTGCAAAATTAGGGGATGCAAAAGTAACATCTGGGCCCGTGTTAGGATACAGAGGTCTGTTAAGTCGCGTAAACTTCTCTATATTTAATAAAACAAGAGGTACCACTGTTAAGGTTTCATGAATCTTTATCACACAACGATATATGTAAGGGCAGCCTCACAACACATGGTGCGCATTCATGTCCACGCAGATAATAACCGGGAATGGTAGACCTCCGACAAATTGATCCCATAAATTATTATTGAAATTATCCGGTGTAGGGTTGTATAAAGATATAACTGAAAATGTACTGCCCGCGGAAAATATTTTTATTCCTACAAACTCCCAAGGATATTGAAAATTGCCCGATGTTATTTCAACAGATTGAATGTCTGACCTAATTAACAGCGTGACACCTCCCACTCGGGCAAGTCTATCCTATCTAGAAATTTTAATTTATTTATAACAATATTATGCTGGTACCTGAGCCAAATTTAACTTAACACTACTATATGGACATCATGAGAAAAATTGCTCAAGGTCAGCTTGTTCATAATGCTTCTAGAATTCCATTGTATAATATTTAAATAACTAACCATAAAAACACACAAAAATAATATGTATATATACTTAACTCAGACAAGGTTACCTTGGACACCACTACCTGCTTTGGTCCTAGCAGTTCTATGATTATGGCTATTAAAGCGTCACACATCCCTTAACAATTTTTTTATTTTCCCTGTTATTGTTGCTATTAAACTTGGCAGATCTAACTCTCCTGGCACTTAGGAAGCCACAGTTACTAGGAGCGATACAACTTTAGAAACCATCTGTTCCACCCCCTTACTTTTGATGTCGTCTAATGTTCCTTCGATAGAGCTTCCTGACGAATCCACGTGCATGTCCCCAACAACCTGTTCCAGTGTACTCGAAAGAGTCGCCGCGTAGGACGTTACATTGCGTGGCCATAGTGGCATATTTTGGAATTGTCCATGACAAATTTGGCCCCCCTGGTTGCATAGTGCGACTTGTAGGAAGAGTTGCGGTCCACAGCCTGACCAGCCTCCTGATACGACAAATTGCGACGAGCCATTGTAGATTTGATTTGACGCTGTCGCATCCACTCGTGACACGTTCGGTTGGTCGCAAAATAAGCCCCCCAGCCTCCTCCCCCCACAATGAACACATTTTGGGGGTCCTTGTAGACATTCTTCTATGAGATAACCAACTCCACACTTTGCGCACCTATGCTCCCTATTACGACAGTTGAAAGCGAGATATGCAGAACGTAAACAATTGTGACATTGAGTCACTGAATAACCATAAGACTTGACTTCCACCCTAGAGAGAAACACATGACAACATAAGACGGTAGCTCTTTACCCACGAAAGTCACTGCTACTGTACCAGATGCTTATTACGACCCACCCTGTCAACTGAGTCCTTCAAAATATCATGCAATTCCTTATCTGCCATAAGTCTAATAGCTTCCTAAAACATAACAATTCAACAACAATTTGGTTTTTCCCTGCCGGAACAATGTTAGTTACACTGCTGCTGTTATACTGTCAACTGATACAATCGTCCCAATTTGGCTCTCTCTGGCATTATCTACTTTGGGAACTTTGGTTGACGTCCATCCCGTTGGTTTGACCGCAATACGCCCTACACTAGATTTCGCTTTTTTCATAATTTGATGGTTATCTTGAACGACCCGATTTAGAACTTATGGCACTAGATTGAGAAATTTGTCGAATATTTGAGTAGAGTTCTGTCATAGCCGAATCCACATCGCACTCGTCTCTGGATTCCACCGTTCCCAAAACACACTTATCCACGACACGATTTAAAGCAGCACAAAACACAACCATCCAGCACCGATGCTAAATATCGACTGTAATGTAAATAATAATTATTTCCGAATATGTCGACAAAATTTACTTTCAGACAATGTTGGCATTACTGACACCATCTGCTAGCTTTTGCTAGCTATCATTTAAGGGCCCGGTCAATGGTCGTAGGAAGTGAAGAGTCGCTTCAGCGCCAGCCCCCAATTGACGGTAACTGAAGAAAGCAATTGAGTTTTACCTTGTCTCTGTGGCTCAGTCAAATCTACAGTGTTGCTAGAGCTATTGGCACCTTAGAGCCCCCCTCTACTCCTCACCCTTCCAAAGAGCGGGCCTGAGTTGGCAAACACATCTCTAATCCTCTGCAACCTTTATCTCAGGTAGCAATCACCTTCGTATTGAAAGGAGTCAAAGTCCAAAACTTGTACAAAGCCTTGACGAGGGGTGTTAGGGGCAATAACCTAAGATTGTCCCAAATAGAAGGCAA
>CABFOW010004402.1:28622-50294 GCA_902141385.1 Timema californicum
TGATGTTGAGTAGTTATTTTGTATTTTTCTAGCCTAAATTGAGATTTAAAAATATAGTCACAATTTTTGTGAAGTAACAAGATGATTTTTGTGTAATATTTTGTCTTTGTGACTTGTACATACTTTTCCCGGACCAGCTGCCACTAAATCTTACTTTTTTAATAAGTTGACAGCACATTTTTTTGCGGACTAGTGTTTTTTACCGTTTTGTCCAAACAAAATGTAATTTTTGGTTTTCACTTCAATATGTTTAGTTTACGGTTTCAAACATTGTCCTGGAAGTCTAGTTTTAACCCAACAAAGTCACCTTAATCACGAAAGTTTGGTAAAAACCCCTTTTTTAACGCTTTTGTATTAATTCGATAATTTCGTCACAAAAATAGGATTTTTGTAATTCACCGCTTATTCACCGCTTTTGGGAAACTTAAAAACGAAATTGGGCTTTTTTATTCACCATAAAAGCAGGGCTCTGATTATGAATTATTAGAGAGGTCCTAGGAGTAAACTAGCTGTAGTTGCTTAACCTGGTTCTGGCCACATGGTCTAAGGCATCATGCTTGCTGTAGACTGGCTGCCAATGACTGGGAGATTGAAGTTTGATCCCGCTCTTACTCCACACAAATGCGGGTGGATTTCCTATAAATAAAACCTCTACCTCTAACACATAGGCATCTATCCCGAACGGTTATTAGGACACTGCTAAAAAAACCTTGTTACCAGATTTCCTTGAAATAGGCCTACAGTATAAATTTGCTCTCCTGACTAGTAGTGACTAAAATAATAAAAGAGTTTCTAACATATTTAGCCTACTATCTCATTTCTCATATAGGTTTATACTATGAGTGTTGAATTTGAATTTATCTAACTCAATTTTTGAGGGCTTGGTATCATCTTGTCTATTTACCACAAAGTAATTTATCAAGTTTATCCATGGCTAAAGAAACCCTATTTTATGATTGGCCAAATCCCTAAACATAAATGCAAAGTTATTAATGAGGGGAAAAGTTCTAAAAAACGAGTCTTGTGATGTTTGTTATATTGATAAATTGCTCATTTATTGCTTGGATGTGAATATATCATTTATCTTCGTCAAACTTTTGTGCCAGGGATACGTTGATCTGCCTGTTGGAAATCCTCATGGAGAGTTCTGAGAGTCTGGGCTTCACCACATGGACTTATACCATCTGAGATTCTGGGCTTCACTGCATGGACTTACACCACCTGAGATTCTGGTCTTCACTGCATGGACTTACACCACCTGAGATACTCTTATTCACCATCTGGACTTACACTACCTGAGAGTTTGGGCTTCACCTTCTGGACTTACACTACCTGAGAGTTTGGGCTTCACCTTCTGGACTCACACCACCTGAGAGTTTGGGCTTCACCTTCTGGACTCACACCACCTGAGAGTTTGGGCTTCACCTTCTGGACTTACACCACCTGAGAGTTTGGGCTTCACCGCATGGACTTACACCACCTGAAAGATCGTTATTCACCATCTTGACTTACACCACCTGAGGGTCTAAACTTAACTGCCTATACAGCCTTGGACTATTACAGTTGGAACCTTATTAGAATCATTGTGGTGGGTGAATCCAATTATCGGTAATGTGACTTATGGATAGTTCCAAGTCCCGTTATAAACGGACTTCTTGTATCAACACGCGTACTAAATGTGGACATCTTTCTTTGACTACATTCCCTTTACAGTGTCTTGGCCCTACAGACCTCTAATTAGGTGGAGCATGAGGGGAACTAGCAGGTTAATACTGCTCATTTTGATGATAAATGCATGTTCCAATGAAAGGAGGCGGGAATAATATTTTCGTTCTAGACGGAAGACTAGATTTTAATCCCTTTATGCTAAGGTAGGTGTATTGTTTCGTAAGAACTTACTAATAAAAAGTCCACACACACCAATATTTGTAGCAAAGTACACACACGATTAGTTGTATCATGTTTATTGCCCATTGTTACTGTACAACTTGTGTGCTATATGCATACATACTGATTACATTGTGTCTGGGATGAGGAAGTTTTGATAAAAAAGTGTACCCACATTTGCAAGGGGAAAACCATTTAGGAAAGACCACCCTCGGTAGACTTGACTGGAATTCAAACCATGATCTCCCCATCTTCAGCAGCCTAGTTTTTTTGTGAGTGTGATATTTTAAACCATGTGGCTACCAAAGTGAATTATTTATTTTAGTGTTTATACTTGCACAGTATTAAGACTCAAACTTTACACAGGCTGTAGTGACGGGCCAAGGTACACTCCGTGCCAAGCGTGATGGAACATAATACAAGCTGCTCTGACACGACTGTTAGTTAGAGAGAATATATCATGTGTATATTATAAATATTGTGTGTTAAAAACATGATGATTGTGCTCCTTGCCAGTGAAGCCTAATAAATAATTTTGAAATCAACCGTTTTAATTTTCTTTTACTGGTATTGGAGCTATAAACCTGAATGTTTTCCTACTTCAGATTACAGGTACTCTAACCAAGTACATTGACACCAAAGTATCATTGTAATAATAATAATAATAATAATAATAATAATGTATTAGACATGTTTTTTAGCACTGCATCTTACTACCCATTCAGGTTATACACCTAAATACTAATTACACTAGGTAATGTTTTAGGAATAGGGAAGGTTGAATTTAGAGGAAGTGAGCCCAAATTTGTGTGGTGGGAGAGTGGAAAACCATTTAGAAAAATCCCCCCCTAGTTCACTCGACCAAGATTCGAACCTCAATCTCCCCGTCCTCAGCGGTCTAGCTCAACATAAAACTAGCGCGTTGGCTAACTACGCCACCGAAGCAGGTTTATTGTTGATCATGTTAGATGATTTGTAACACATTTAGTAAATATGTTGTATGCAATATTGTTGAAGTTCAATACAACATAATAGAAAAGCATACAAACTAAAATAATTTGTCTAATGACCTTAACACTATTGAATTCCCACTTACTTTAATATGTACCAGACAAATATTGGGAGAAGGCCTGATGATTCAAATAAATTTATTTAGAAAAGCTCATGGTTGCATCTTATTATGCATTTATTTGATTAGTAAAAATCTGAATGCTAAGTTGTTCAGTGAAAGTGTGATATTTCATCAAATATGTTTGGTATATTAATTTATCTATGACAAAATTGGAAAAATACTACCAAACAAAAAACAATTTATATATAATATTCAAACTAATTTAAAGTTGTTTGTGGGCCTATATTATTAAATTGATGGAACTACTAAATATATATTTGGCCTGTGGTGCAAACATATGCTCAAATTTGGATTTTGGAATGAAAAACTTTAAACCACCCTAGCTAAAGAATGGAAATAAATATAATGATTTTTCCATAATCAGTTTATTATAAAAGATAAACACTAGAGATTGGACAGACAAAAAAACAAAATATAAATTGTCCAAATTTAATCTGTGATGCTAAATTAAGATACTTGCAAACCTTAGCAACAACATAAGTGGTTAACATAAAAACAGGAAATCAAGTACCCCAAAGACTGTTCAGAGCTGAAGTGAAAAGTTCCCTAATCACTTAACAACATTAGAACGTCAAAATATTTATATTTTATAAGTTAATGTAGGGTGACCTCGACACAATGGATATTGGAAATTGTAATTTTATAACACATCACTTAAAAATAATATTCATTTTAGGGATATTTTCAACAAATAGGAATATGTTCGGTAGTTTTTTAAATTTTAGAGCCAAAAAAATCGGCACTTTAGAAGGTAGGGGTTGTAGAGAATTTTATTTCCCCTCGGGGTGTGGTACTTCTGTGTAAGATTTCATCATGTGACCTTGAGTGACTCAAGCCAGGCGTTCTAGCATGGCACAGCTGCCTTCCTCCGGAGTACCCGACTTCGCCTTTCTCCTACTCCAACATCGTTCTTACATACCGGCCTTAGTATAGTGACTGACAGCTCTTGCTTTGTGAGTGGGTCTTGTGAACTGACATTTACTACTGCACAATGTTGGATCCCTCGTACCTACCCTCCTTCCATGTTATGGTCTGGAAAACTAACGAATTAGAGGTGAGTCGAGTCATTACAGGGTCGACTCTTGATGCTTACATATTTTATAGACAGCACCACTGTCTACATTATCACTAACACCAATAAACAGTACATAAAAATATGTGGTCACTACAAGTTAAGCACTAAGCGTAATAGTAAACATATAATACCTAAACAATAAAAGGAAACATTCAAAATGGAGGGGGAGTGGAGGTAAGCTAGGCACAATTCATTCAAAAGTAGCAAATAGCAGAGGAACAGACAAGGACTTGTTTACTCGCAGTGCGAGTTTGAGCTCGCCAAGGGTGAGAAGGGACTAGGAGTGAGTCAGTTAAACATTGAACAACCCCTTTTGCTTTAAATAAAGTAGCTAATTTAGTTAGCTTGCACCTTTGAGCTGCTTTGGCCCATCACTAGCATACTAACTAGTAACTAGCAGCATGCACCATTGAGCTGCCTCGACCCATCATTAACATACTAACTAGCAGGTTACACCATTGACCTGCCTCGACCCATCATTAACATACTAACTAGCAGCATGCACCATTGACCTGCCTCGACCCATCATTAACATACTAACTAGCAGGTTACACCAGTACACGTTACATAACATGTAGACCACATTCCTCCAGTTCTCATTCAGGTTCGCGTTCTATCTTGGTGTTATACATTGAAAATAATATTTCAAAGCCACGCACTTAACTTTCAAGAGGTTTACAACTTACAAAAAATCTCTTTTCACTTTTTGAGGTTTGTTTTTGTTAGATATGGAAGGAAGTTCAGGAGTGAAGGATCAGAACAAATAAAAAGAAACGAACTGAAATTGTTATTTAAAGTGTAAACTGTGTTCCTCTTTGTCCACTGGCAGTAGTGTAAAGTGTGAACTGTGTTCTTCTTTTCATTGTATTTATTATCTTACTATGCTTAAATACTAATTACACTGATGGGTTAGGAATTGGGAAGTTTGAATATAGAGGAAGCGAATCTACATTTGCGTGGAGGTAGAGTGGAAAACCATTTAGGGAAAACTACCCCCAGTTCACCCAAGTGAGATTCGAACCTCGATTTTATCGTCCTCAGCAGTCTAGCGCGTTAGCTAACTATGCCACCGAGGCGGGTCTTTTCATTGTAAAAGCCATATTATGTTGGTTCCATTTTATGTGTTTCTATCCACCTTTCCTGTATCTTCCAGGTATAGCAAAAGATAAAAAAATTAATTATTTTATTTTATGTTACATTTTGTTTTTCCTCTCCTTTTTACTGTCTTCCAGGATTTAAAGAATCTACATTAAATTTCTTTTATATTTACTGAAATTCTCTTAACATTGGGGCTATTTTATTCAGTTTTCTTTCTTTTAACTAACCAATTAACATTTTAATTACAATTGTAATTATCATACTTTTAATATTACTGGCTTTGGATGTTAAGTTGTTTCTGAATTAACATTTTTAAATTTCTTATAAATTAAATATTAAAGCATTTTCTGTCATGTTGGTTCATTTGGGGCTGTACATAGTGGCAGTACTGTATTTCTGTAGTTGCAGCATCTGCGCCTAGCACAGGCATGCATGCTAACACTGTTGATCCCACAACACCGGAGTTAGTTTTGGGCCAGGTTGGGGAGCCATCGGATGCTAGTACCGAGAATGTCCCAGGTAATGTGTGCATTGAGATAAAGAACCGGTCATCTTGATGAGCTCGTCTCACTCCATGGATAACACCAGACCGAGGAAGGTAATACAGCTCGAATCAGATGTTACGTTGTGGTTTAATTTCCTGGAGACTTCTTTAATAAACATTGTGGTTGAGACCAGTGGAACAGTTTTACCATAGTTTAATAAATACAATAAAACTGCAAAATAATTATTTAAACATGATAAACTATTTAATTTCCCAATTTTGCTGTTGTCAAAAGAAATATACAGAAAACAGCACTTTAATATGTTCAGGCATAATCCTGTCTCTTTCCTGGCTGGTCGGCAGTGGGACGAGCTCATAAGGAGATTGCTCTCTCCTAAGGTCAAGGTCAACAGCTCTTACCACCCATATGAGCTAGCCACATATCTACACAAGTGACAGAATTTAGATAAATTGTATCAACATTTACTTTAGGAGGAATGTAAAACCTTTGAGGGAAAACCATTTCTGTATACCTGGTTAAGGATTCAAACCCTGACCTTCTCGTTACAGGTAAACCATACTACATGGGAATGCCCTTATTAATATGGCCACCAGTATAAGTTAGGTAGGGGATGTCCCTGTAGACTACCAACCACGTCTGGGAAACTTTGATTCAAATCTTGGTTGAATGATAGTTAAGGTTTAGATGAGGTATAAAATCTGAGAAACTTTTCTGAGTTCGTAATGAATGTGATCTCAGATACTAATGACCTGTCTAGTGTTGAGGGGCAAATGAATGTGTTTACATTGAATAACTTAGATTTCATTCCTGTAACTAATCACCTATTACTTTGTTTTGGAAAAAGTTCTTCTTGGATTTTGACACCTCGAGGAGAAGGTCATGGCATCCTTTTACTATGAATATATATATTTTTTTAAATACCAACCATTGATTTCCATCTGGTGCAGTGGTTGAACGGCACAACTCCACCAAGATGACTATTGGCGCAGTCGCGACAGTCGTCCTTTCCTTCCTCCTCTTCTTCACATGTCTGTATATCATGCGGCGCAACCGACAGCTCTGTTGGTCTCCGAGCTGCGCTGGCCCTGCAGAGAGACGTAATAGCGCCGCTGTGGCGGAGCTCCAGCTGCCCATGCACACGTTGGTCTCGGACGACGAGGCCACACTGGCCCCCGCCACTGCACCACCAGAGCCGACAGTCACCATCATGGCACAAGAGAAAGACTTGCCGCCCCCTTACGAGTCCCTCTTCCCTGCCAAGTAGGATACTTTGTGTCTTGCGTGCATGAGGGGAAATCGCAAGTATACTCAGAACATATATTTACATTTTAAATTAAAACTAAAAAGAGAAGAAACTTTTGAGTAAACAATGTTGGTCCAAGTGGACGCAAAGTTTGGTCACATTTAACCAAAAGTCTTAACATGTTATGGTCAGATATAAAATAAATAAATATTGGCTGAATCCACTATTTTAAATTTTACCTACAAAGCTTGAATCTGAGGTTTATAAAACTTGGTAAACTTAGGAGTCTTACTTTATACATTAAAAGTTGCCGTAGAAAATAGAAATACAAATTAAAAGTTGACAGTTTTATGTTATAGTACATTCAGCATACATTCATTTAAGTGTTAAATAAATGTTCTGTAGTCTGGTTGTTGTTTTGCCTTGTTATCATGTTGGGCTAAACCACCAAAAGACCAAGCAGTATAAAAGCTTTAAAGCAAATTCCAAATCAAAATTTGGAAATAAATATAAATTCATATTGTATATATTTGTTTATCTCAAGTTGACTATTTACTTGAATCTCTTTCAGTGTTTGAAGGTCCCAGTTTTATGAATAAGACCTAAGTTTAACGAGTGTTTGTAATTAAGGTCTTTGTTTTGATTAAGATGACTGACAGGTCAGTTGATTTTCACAATAAGAATACCTCTAGTTAATATCACAAGTTGCTAATGTTTCAGAAGCAAGTGCTCAGTTAACTGAAGAGAATACATACCATCGGTAGGCTATCTATTATGACAGGGGCACTTTCAAATCTCACACAGTCTGTTCCTTGTTTGTATCTTTCTTTATATGTTTCATAACAGGAGGTAGTGAGATTTGTTTCCATGGCTCTGACAGATTATTTGGATGTAATATAGACCTCAATTTGAACGTTGTAACCCATCATCTTGCATCCGCCATTTTGTATTTTTCAAGTTTCGTAATTTTCTCTTGTTCCATAACGTCCATATCAAATTTCAACTCTCTGGAAAAGAGCCCTTGAAGGGTATACAGACACACATGGATGTTATATTATATCTAGATGTTTAGATCATGTTTTATAGTCTTGGTACCAAACTGTATTTTTAAAACTTTTTGTTTGGGGGGGGGTTAAATGTTTTATTTCTAATCAATGTAATTCATTTGTTCTCACTAATTATTTCATTTTTTTTCTCTTATCATTGTGTGGAGAAAACAAAAGTTCAATTTACACTCAGAGGGTATGAGTGAAGTTGTATTTTACTGAAAATTTATTACTTAGCTTATCTGTTGTACAGTTAAAGTTTTATTTGATTAGCTGAGTGACTTACTGCTGTATGTCTTAAATATAGAATCTAGTAGTTTTGGAATCATACCCCATTTAAAATAACTTGCTTGATCATACCAGATTCTCTAGTTGTCATTATATTTGGTTTGTTATATTGTCAATAATTTATAAGTGGTTTGTATCGGTCCATTGTGCCAAATTGTGTGCTTTCGCGCGTTTGTTGTTTTGAGGAAGCTATAACACATTCAAAATAAAATTTCACAATAAGGATTATGAGGAAGTCTACTTAAAATAATAGTATTCAATTTTTAAATGTAAACATAATAATATAATATGTTGGTATTACAAAAGAGGTCAGACTCTCGCAGAGAAGATTAGGTAACTGTCCCTAGCGTCACATCTTGCATACAAACATTTTGCTTCTATTATTCTCTCTACTATCAAAACCTTACACGTATTTGTACGTGCATCTCTTGTTTTATAGGGGCCAAGTCAACATTTCAATTCAATCAAATACTTGAAATATTCCCAAAAGCTGAATAGCAGTTTGAATATTATATAATAAAAATACTTTAGTCTTGAGAAAAAAAACTATAATGTGCATATTTTTTTATAACGTAGACACTAAATATGATATAAAAGTGTTTTGATTTCCAAAAAGCCCAGTTTCTATCCAACATTGATTAAATTACATAACATTACAACATGTGATTTAATTACGAAACAGTTTGTCATGTACCCTTCATTTACTCTATTGTATCAAGCTTACCTTGTGATATTCCACTATGGTGTTACTTATAATATAGTGCCATAGTGTAATACCTCAAGGTAAGTCTGCTACCTTGCTTGGTAAATGAAGTGTACATAACAGAACATTTAAAAAAATTAAACACACATTTGTATTTTTATTGGCAAAGATTCGTAGTTGTTGAAGCCAAGAATTGTTTTGAAGCTCCACTCACATAATAATGTTTTATATTTTCTCCTAACTTGTGGTCTGCCAGTGTATGTCATTATATCATCAGGTGGAAAGGAGGATAACGGGGAGGGAGGGGGGTATGACTGGTACCTAATTGTCACCTTGTGTATGAGAGAGTACAGTGGGGTATTATCTGAAGGCACAAATGCTTGCCGTAAAATGTTTTAGTCAATTTCATAAATACAAGTGGAATCGATTCAATTAGCTATTTTATCAACTTCATTGACAAAGTCACAGTCTTAAATGTGTTATAATTATAGATAGAATTAGAGATGGGTTGAATCCACTATTTTTCAAATCCGAATATACATTTTACATTTAGCCTAGTTATCTATCCTTTGATCAACTTTAATAAACTTTAATCATCATTAAAGGATTATAATTTATTTTAATAAGATAGCAAAAATAAAAATTCAAACGGATATTTTTAATAAAGACTAAAACAACATGCTTAACAACTAAACATACATTGGAAATAGTGAACTCAATAATGCCTAAGTAGGTTTTATTATTATTTTTTTATATACCCATTATCTATCTTTGTGTAGAAAACAAAAAATATATTCGATTCTTGTGATATATAGATTTCTGAGAATATATTCTATTTAAAACACAAACATATTTTTGACTCCAATATGTTCATTCCTATTTTATAAGGCAGGACTACGTTTGAATATTTTTACAATTACTTCAATAACATATTTAAAAAAAAATGTATATACACTCTAAGTTAAAATCACTTTTAAAAAAATAATGAATTAGCAAGTCGTTATTTTATTCTTAAAATTTGAGAGCGTTTACCAAGTGATCAGATTACCTAAATCGATTTTAAACAAACAATCGATATACAATACGTAGGCCGGTAGGCATAAATAAACAGATTTATCGGTGTCTGACTGTCAACAGTATTTATTTTTCATGAAACACAACAAAATGTCTAACTTAAGTATTGTATGCAATAAATTAGGGTTCTTTGCATAGATGAAGATAGTTAAAACCATTTGTGTAGTAAGAATTAACAGTGTCTTTATTTTAATCATCACTCTGGCGAGTAAACATAATATACGTCATGGTGGCCGACTTTGTATCGTGTGTAATGGTGGTTGGCGGCTAACTTTGTATCGTGTTTAATGGTGGTGGGCGGCGGCTGACTTTGTGTAATTTGTTCTTATTTCTCTTAAAAAAGTCTGTAATTTGTTTTATTTATTTTGAGTTTATTTGTAATTTTAGTTTTGATTTTAAGTTTTTGAAGAGTTTTAATGTGTTTATTAAAATATTTACAAGATTGTTAGTGAAGTGAAAGTTTTAGACATGAGCATGCGTCGAAACGGTTGAGTCCAAGTTTCTCATAGAGGTGGGAGAGTAGGGTACTAAGTACGTGAGGTTTTCCACATATAACAATATTTTTTAAATAAGGATTTTATTCATGCTAATCTCTTTTGCCCGACAAAATAAAGATTACGGATTAAGTGGTGCTTTTCAAGTAGACCTAACTAAGTAATTCTTGAATTCAAAATATGCTTTGTTTATGGGGTGAAAGATTCGACCATCAAATCCAGTAAAACACCAAATATCGAATACTTGTCAGGATTCGATGGATTTGAAGATTTGAGTGGCCCATCTCTACATAGAATGATTGTGTATTTGTCTGCACTTAAATTAAAGTTCACAGCCATAATGTTCTTGCTTCACTGTAACGTTTCACACTTTTTATACATCTTGGGGAAACTCAAGTTATTTTTCAGTTCTGAACTTATTTCTGTTATCATTAGCTATACTAATTTAACAGTGCAATTTGAGGAAGTACAATTTTTTAAGTCATTTCTATTGTACCTAGCCAGGATTTGAACCCATAAACATTCAATAATTTTATTTTAGTGCCCCATGATCAGCTCAAAAGGTTATAGCTTACTCTTTGTGTCATTTCCTTTTCTGCTCAACAAAAGAAAAGAGAAGTGCCCTGAAGTGTAAGGAAGTGTTGTATGGATAATACTTCATACCCATAGTTACGTATTCGGCGGAAACTCAAACTTAGGATAAAAGAGAAACAAGGAAAGTGAAGGCCATGGGGATGAAGTTTGTGAGGAGTATGCTAGCTGTCATCAGAAGAGAGGATTAGGAATGAAGATGTAAGGTCTAGAGTTGGGGTACAGGGGGTACATGAGATAGTAGAGGAAGCTAGGATGAGATGGTATGGACACATGATGAGGATGCAAGGGGAGAGGATTCCAAGAAGATTAATGGATATGAAGTATGTAGGAAAGAGACCACAAGGAATACAAAGGAAGAGATGGGAGTAACAGATAGCAAGGAAGAGGAGGAGAGTGGAAGAGAGTGCAGGAGAAAGATCGGTGGAAGGACAGAGGGAGATGGAGGTATTTTACTAAACGGACCCGGCCACAGGCTGGAAACAGTTTGAACTTGAATCATGATGAAAACAAGTGTATCCCAAAGTGATGCCGCACGAGTCACTTGTTTGTGTCGGTAATCTTACCAGGCTCAGAGTAATCTGACGGTTGTTAGGTTCTGTAGATAATGTTATTTACATCCTTGTGATGAACCTTGAGAATTTCACAACCGAACATTGGTAGAGAATTGTTGAACTTGCAACAAGCTCACTCAATAACAGCATTTATTCTTTAACAAATAGGAAAACATTGTTCTATACTGCCCTGGGGTAACAATTAGTTTGTCTCCTGAATACAGAATTATGTTAACTCGCGACTTACAAACTAAGTAGTAACGGGTTAATATTACCTTTCATCTCACCTAAAACTATTTCACTTGGCTAATATGTGTTTGTTCAAATTAAGTTTTAAAAAAACTGACAAAAATTTAAATCAACGTTGCCTTAGATAAAAGGTCAAACTTTTACACGAAACTTATTTAAAATGTGGCTGGGAGGCTACAATTGTAAATAGATGAGATATAAAAGAATTCATAAATAAATTTATTCTTTTGCATAAATTTTTATTTAAACTGTTAATTTACCTAAACTATAGAAATATAAAAAATATATAAATATTTCTAAATGGAATTGTATTTATAGTGTTTTTTTTTAACTGATATGTTTTTAAATTAATTTTGAATATTTTATTTATAGCTAATGCTTTAAGATCTCTTATTTTGTTTGTATTTTATTTTCAATATTCTTAACAGATTATCCACAATTTTAAGAATCAATTCAAATTACACTCTCAAGTCACATATGTTTGATAAAATAGTCAATTGTTTGTCACATGTATCAAGTGGACACTCAGACTAAATGCCATGTTAGTTTAATCTAGATTCCCATTCATGTGGAGGTTGAGGTTCGAAGCTCAACTGAGTATGATGAGGTTTTATTTTCATAAATGGTTTCCCACTCTATCCATGCAAATGTGTCCAAATTTCCTCTCAACTCTTACCTTCCTTGTTGCTCTTTATCTTTTCATTGTGATGTGTGTTAAGTTTGTAAGACGTGGAGTTCGTGCACAGAAATCACTGATTGGACAATAAATATATGTTAGTCTTAGAGATAATTTAAAACAAGCTCAGAAAGTATATTCAGCAGTAAACACAAGTAGCCAGGTTGTAGAAAAGGATATTCAGCAGGAAACACAAGTAGCCAGGTTGTAGAAAAGGATATTCAGCAGGAAACACAAGTAGCCAAGTTGTAGAAACGTATCTTACTGTATCTTTGATTTTAAATTGAGAGTAAGATTTTTTGACACAACACTTTTATTTATATACTTAACTAATCACGCTGTTTCCTTATGGTGTAGGCAAGACACTGGGCTAATATCTCAAAAAACAACTCCGTACTTGATCATTCTCACTAACTTTCTCCACAATCCCTATCCTTCCATTCTCTCTTCGCTTCAACAACATCCATACACCGAGTCATACATGTTCTTTTATTCTTAAAACTATCATTGTTTCTCTTTTCCCACATTTATTCCCGTCTTACATGGTCTACCCTTTTCTTTTGATCCACACACTCTACCTTCATATATTTGCTTTGTCACTCGGTCTACACTTATCCCCTCAACATTCCCAAACCAACGTAAGATGCTTCTTACTCATTGGCCAATTGGATTCTTCAGCATCCATTCATTACTGATTCTGTCTATGCAAGTTTCTCCACATACAATTCTTAGATATTTCATTCCACCTGCAACTGAGCAGTATTAGATTAAAATGCTGTACAATACTATTCTATATGACAGGTTCTGGATGGTTTTGGACAGGGGATGGATTGAAAAATTTCAGTCGACCTGGTAGGGATTCGGACCCTGACTTTGTCACCAGCAGGCCACTTTTTAGTGAGAGTCGTGCCTTAGACCACTATATCACTCACGGGTGTTCCATTGTTGTATACAAACAACTCTTTGAAGTTTATTGAGATTTTTACTGACAATAAATACTCTGGTATATTTTATATAGAAATGAGTGAATGAGAGAAAGTTTGTTTGTTTTACTTCAAAGGTTTGTTCTTCAAGAGAATGAATGGTCTCTCCATAAAATATGAATTGTCAAAACAATTGAAATGTTGTTTAAATAGTTGTGTATTATTTCACTGTGGCGTTATTCACAGGGGTTGCATTTGCCCCCACTCAATGAAGTATGTGAATGTGTGTCAAATGTACAGACCTGGCTTGCTTATGTTACACACATTCAAACCCAATGGAGATAAAATACAGAAATAAAAGCTTGTAGTTCCTTCGGCCCTCATAATTTATGGGTGCGCCACTAGTCGATAGTTTGAATACAAACCACTCTTCTCATAAGTCCTTGTTTGTATGCCATTAGTTATCAACAGGAGAAAATCTTGTCCACGACTACTTTTGAAACATTTTATTTTTAATATCTATTTTTCATTTTTTCTGGTTTTGGGAGTTCAACTTTGATATCACCCAGTGCCCTCTGGGAAGCTGTTTTTACAGCCTCCACATCATCAAAACTCTTCCCTTTTAGATTTTTTTTTTCATTCTCGGGAACAGAAAAAAGTCACACGGAGCTAGATCTGGTGAAAACGGAGGGTGGGGAATGATAGCCCACCCCTAAACGCCCAAATAATAGTTCACAGACAAGGCCATGTGTGCGAGGGTGTTGTCATGGTGAATGAACTAGTCACCTGATCTTCAAGAGTTCTGGGCGTTTCCTTCGCACATCCTCCCTCAAACATCTTACAACTTCCAAATAAAAGTGCTGATTAACAGTCTGATCAGGGAAGACAAATTCCCGGTGCAAAATTCCACGAACATCGAAAAAAAAACCAAGGATTACCGTCTTAAGATTCGACCTCACTTGTCTTGCTTTTTTTGGTCGGGGGCAGTTGGGGGTCTTTCACAGGCTAGAACTTTGCTTGGTTTCGAGGTCATATCCGTAACACCAAATCTCATCACCTGTAATGACTTTAGTCAAAAAGTTTGGGTCACTTTCAATCTGATTTTTCAAGTCCTGGCTCAAATTCAGACGAATGGTTTTTTAATCCTATGTGAGCAGGCGAGGAACAAACTTAGCGGCAACACGTTTCATTTGCAAATACTCAGTCAAAATCTGCTGGCACGAGCTCCAACTCACTCCTGTCTTCTGAAACTTCATCGATCATGAAACGATGATCTTTGTAGGTTTTTGGCAGATTTTTCCAATGTTTTCATTGTTTCAAGATGATAAAGAGCACCCAGAACAAGCATGATCTTCAACAATCATCTCGCCACGTTTAAAGTTCCCAAATCACTCGAAAACTTGTGTGCGGCTCATAGCATCCTTCTTGAAAGCCTGTTGAAGCATTTGATAAGCTTTCGTTGCCGATTTTTCAAGCAGGAAGCAAAATTTCAAACACTCTTTGTTCCTTTAAATCTGCCATAAATATTTCACAGGCAGCAAACAAGAACAATTGAGGAAATCAACACTACATTCAAACGTAACCTTCTACGCAGACGCCGCTTGGGCACCTGATTTTGGGAAGGTCTCTAGTAGACCCACCTAGCGGGAAAACTCTACTACTCTTTCGGGTCCACCCTCGTATAATGTAAGTGTGACTCACCAGAACCCATATAATGTAAGCATGACCCACTAGAACCCATATAATGTGTGACCCACCAGAACCCATATAATGTAAGTGTGACTCACCAGAAACCATATAATGTAAGTGTGACCTACCAGAAACCATATAATGTAAGCATGACCCACCAGAATCTTTAGGCCGGCAAACCAAACATGTAAAGCGTGAAAGGGGGCATTTAAGTATTATGTAAGCACATTAGGGGTTAAAGGAGTCCATGTTTTGTTTATTTTTGCTGACAAGGGTGGAGGGGGGTCAGAACAATGCTTACATAAGACAGCGAGAGAGCCGGGCAAGAAAAGCGTAGTTACCCCAAATGGACACACATGTGTTGAGAGAGGTATTCAAGAATCTTGTCATCAGTTAAAAGTGTCGAGAAAGGGATTCAAGGATCTTGTCATCAGTTTAAAAGTGTCGAGAAAGGGATTCAAGGATCTTGTCATCAGTTTAAAAGTGTCGAGAAAGGGATTCAAGGATCTTGTTATCAGTTTAAAAGTGTCTATAAAGGGATTCAAGGATCTTGTTATCTGTTTAAAAGTGTCGAGAAAGGGATTCAAGGATCTTGTTATCAGTTTAAAAGTGTTGAGAAAGGGATTCAAGGATCTTGTCATCAGTTTAAAAGTGTCTATAAAGGGATTCAAGGATCTTGTTATCAGTTTAAAAGTGTCGAGAAAGGGATTCAAGGATCTTGTCATCATTTTAAAAGTGTTGAGAAGGGGATTCAAGGATCTTGCCATCAGTTTAAAAGTGTCGAGAAAGGGATTCAAAGAGCTTGTCATCGGTTTAAAAGTGACTTGGAGCTTTTTATAACTTTTTTAAAATTTCACCTGTGTTTTTTCATGTAACTTTATTTTAAAAAATGTTCAAAAGATAAATTGAAGCTGATCTTGGGGTAATGTTCTATTCAGCATCTTATCATGAGCGATAATGTTTGAGGCTTTGATAAAACATTTTATTTTTATGTGCAAATTGTTGTTTCAGTTTGAAACTACAGTCTTGTGAAAATGCTTAACATGCAGCATAATTAATAATTTCTGCATGACCCTTTAATTTCTAACTTGACTGGCCTTAGTCGTGGTCAAGGTAATGCTGGCATTTTGCTTCATACTATATTTGAAATAATTTAGATTCAATCCCAACCGGGTGGAATTTAATCAATATGTGGTTTGAAACAATTTTAGCCAAAGTTATTCACAGCACATTCAAAAACAATTATTAAAAATAAACTATCAACTTACTTCTCTAAATGTTGTCTTTTTTCTACCATGTGTGTTTTGGAAATGTATACTCTCGAACTATTCTAACTAATTATTAAGAAAGCTATGTATCAATTAATTTTTCAAATTGTACCTAAAAATATGTGAAAACTTTGTACACTCCTTTTATTCTGAAAGTCTGTGGTCTTACCTTGACCGACTAACGTAGGCTATGTGTTTATGAGCTGCGCCATAGTGGAACCTGTCAAATTAAGCATGCTATCTTCCAAGGTAAACAAAGTGTGTATTCAGATCTCAATGTTGTGATGGTTGCATTCTTGGAAATAGCTATATAAAGCAAAAGCACATTTACCATAAGAAATAAAGGAAATGGTTAGTGGGTGTAACACCTAGAAACGAATAAATTTCTCTTTGTTTGCTCTTGGCTGCCGACAGTAACAAATACAATAAATAATCTTGCTCTTGTTAGGACAACATTTTCTCCGCAACAGTCACCATGTGCAAATGTTGGCACATTATTTTAAACAAGTGATTGCATGAATCTTAAGAATTGTATTAATACCATTCCCACATTATTGTGAAAACATGTAAATAACATTGACATAACTTGAGAGCTAGTTGTAAAATGTAAGTGAAAGGAATCCTAGAAAGAGAGACTATAACATCTCTCTTCACTCAATGAAAGAAATTGTCTGCTTTTTATTGAGGAGTGACTTCTTCCCTATCACAATGTGTTCATGTTTTATTTCTATTCATTACACTACACTAGGGTTTCTACAACATGATCTTCTTCCCAAGTAATGTCCGACGTATAAAACTTTCCGTCCATTCTTGTGATATTGTTTTATTTAAACTTACTCAAACATTATATATTTTTATATTATTTTTTTGAGACTGATAAATTTGTAACAAATTGTAGCATTGTAAATACTGCATGAGAAGCTATTGACTCGGGTGTGAGTGACAAGATTTAATCCCTTGTAAGGATGGTATTTGTCTCCATATGCACCCGAAGACACACACCATATAACATCCTCTCCAGGGGGAAACTATCATATCTTAGAAAGGTATAATCAATACTGAATAGTAAACTCATTTGAACTTTTCTGCATTTGTTCAAGTAAGTGATCACAATCGCAGTCATTGATCAATGCACACAATTTTATTTGTGTTTTCAATGTTGTCTCTTTGTGCACCAATTACATTGATAAAAGAAGTAACTCTATATTTTTACAATGAAGGAGAATAATCTCTCTATTTCTGTCACCATGGATTCCGCACAATCAATTAGGTTAAATATAAATATAAACTCTCTCTCTCTCCTTTTCCTGTGTTTGTCCCTTATGTGTACCTTTTATGTGTTCTTATCTATATGTACTATCATTTTTTACCATTTTTCGTTTTCTCCCTTTTTTTAGCAAATTGCGTTGCCCGTTTTACATTCCTCTCTGATGAGTTTTGATAGAGTGAAACCTAGGTCGGGGGATTGTGCGGTGACGATCAATTTTCTTTAAGAGGCAACCATTACTTCTCTGTCCAATGGCAGCAATGTAAAATGTGAACTGTGTTCTTTTCATTGTAAAAGCCATATTGTGTTTGTCCCCTTTTATATGTTCGATCCACCTTTCCTATACCTTCTTCCAAATATAATATAAATATAAACTTGTAAGAATAATGTGGATAAAGCCAAGTAATGTTTTAATTCTTTGTTATTCCTCTAAAATTAACATATTTTAATTATTTAATTTTCTCAGGACCAAGATATATTAAATTTAAAACCTTTGGTCAGAATATTATCTATGGCAGACTTTACAAATTATTCATACAAATATGAAACCGAGTTTTACCAAAACTAAGGTTCATGCCCTCTGATTTAGATGCTCAATTATTATTTTTAGGTAATAAATTTTCTCTCGTAAATGAGAAAGAAAATTTTAGCCATACAAACATATAATTTTTTTCTCTTATTGAAATAATAAATTTGAAACGTGTGAGGGTTTATACATCTTCTGTTTCTTGGAGTTTTGTAAAAATGTAGTTGCCATATTTTTTATATGCTTAAATTTGTGTTAAAATCTGCGAAAGCAGTTAATAGTAATGTTACCATCTTGAAATAGATTGTGTATTATATTATCTTGTGTAAATGTTGTACAGTTCTTAAACTGGTCAGTTTTTATGAAATATTGTAAAAACTATTTTTAGTATGAATATCAATATATTTTGTATAAGGTCAAGTTATTTCAGATCTGGGTATTTTAATAATTATGATATTCAATATTTGTATCATTTATGAAGAGAAAAAGTACTATTATTAAAGAAATATAAATATTTTACTAAGTATATTCTTATTTTTTTACTAAGTACGACTTGTTGAATACTTGTAACCAATTGAAATCCATTTTATCTTGTGAAATTGCAGCTCTTGAAGTTTAAAACATCGACTAGATACTCTAAGACAGTGATTCCCAACCTGTTTTCGCTTGCTTACCCTTTGGTAGTCCATTTCCATAAATTGTGCCCTTAATTTTAGCAAAATGTTTAATTACTACAGTTGTAGTTATTTCTAATTTATTTTTGGCCTCTGAAAATAAAGGATTATAATGGTATTAAAAAACAATGTAATAATAAGATTAAATATATTTTTGCATTCAAATAGCAAAAGTTACAGTAAAAACTAACACATTCAATTTATTTTAATAATTATAAAACTACTTTATGTTTGAAATTGAAATCATTTTATCAAGGTCAAATATAGAAGAAACCCTGAACTGGTCCTCACCATATCGTTGAGTTAGTTTCATAACTTTTGACTGAGCTTTTGTCTTTTATTACACTGCTGGCAAACGTAGCTCTTTCCGCCATTTTAATATTTTCGTGTACTCCCAAACTTCCTGTCATGTACCCCTGGGGCTACGTATACCCCACGTTGGGAACCGCTGCTTTAAGAGATAGAGGACTTTAATCAGAATTTTAGGTAAATTTGATTGACAACCATTTTCTATGTAAAAAAAGGTGCCGATTCCAAAAATACCAGTCTTATTATACTCACATAAGAAAAAATGGCAATTTTGACCTATTTTGATCCAATTTGGCTATGATCCATGTTTCTTTATGGGAAAAAAAAATATTCTGAAAAGTTAGTGTGCGTTCTATCAAATTCAAGTGCTTTCCATATACAATACAGATCTGGAATCCAAACAACGTTAGCCCTGATTGTTTGGGAGATATTTTGAATTTAGAGGTCAAAATCTACATTTTTCCATGATTTATATCATACTAGAGGACTTGTGTGATCAAATTTGTATGTTAAATTTTATTCATTAAAAAAACTTATTTGAAGGTGAAAAAAATATCCAGACCAAGGACTCAAAAGTTGGACCTTAGGCTAATAGCCTAGTACTCTACTAACTGACCTAATGTGTATGTTTTTTTATATTAGCTCCCGTGCAGTGTGTTCTGTATATCAGTGATGATACAGCGGCTGAACAGTCATGAAGAATAGCTGCTGCATAGCCCAAGCCAGAAAACGGTATCAGAAGAGATCAAAGTACTGTGTTATATTTCAATCCATTAACTTTAAAGGTGAACCACTACCTCACTATGACTTTCACAAGGGCTTTTATAGTAAATTTACAGCGTTTCAGATACAATTCAAAGCAAAGAAAGTATCTGCATACACAGCTATTATTGTTGAAACAAGATCTATGGTGGAGAAACCACTGATGGCAAAACTACCTCACTGGCGTGCTGGGGAAAAAGTGTATTTTCTGCCAAGGTCCACATTGCAAGCATTTCACAGGCGGTTTTGAAACACTAGCTGCGTGTGAGACTATACAGACACAAGATGGTATTATAAATGCTGCAAAGTAACTGGAAGACAAACACTTTCTTGGTGACTTTATAGCTAAGGAAGTTCACTACCATAATACATAGATATCTGTACATTTATAAGGGTGCCAAGGTCAACCGAAAGATGAAGTCACTACAAATGCAATCAGACGATATAGGGCTCTCATTAAACTACTGTTATATATAAACTATGAAATAATTCTAAAGAATCATCAAAGAAATTGTTGGATGTAAATGAAACCTACACCAAATTCCTTGTTGAAGGGTTTAAGGAGCCTAAACCAGAGTCTTGTACAAAATCAGAAAACATTATGGCAATAAGATTTCTGATTGAGCAAAAAGTAAGAAACCAGTAGTTTCTATATCTATTTCAAAGGAAGCTATGTATAGTAAAATACAGAATACGGCATTGTTCCTCAGAGTGAAGATCCAGAGTGAAAGTCTTCCAACCCCAATTACAGAAGAAGCTAACATTTTTTGATCAGTGTCTGAATATATCTGCTAGGCTGTCAGAGTTTGGTAGAATCATGTACACTGGCTCAAAAGATGAAGCTAGTGAGAGAGCTTGCTGTTGTAATGAATCATCAGCTGAAGATGACATCTACAAAGCTACTGATGGAAAGGTAGAGCCATCTAAACACACATTACTTGGAATGGGCTTGAAAAGTATTACTGGTTCCAGAAAGGTTTAGGAAGTTGTTAATCACTTCGGCCACTGTATAGGATATCAGACTTCAGAAGAATATGACTCAAATTGCTGTCAAATTATTGACAGACAGTTCTTCTCGATGGCATACAACCAAGAATGGGACTAAGTACAAACTCGGCATGGGACAACTATGATGAATTGATGTATCACGACACACAGAGCATCGTTATCCAAAATTTGGTTCCAGTTACATTGTAAGACTATGTAATTAATGAAGCCCCTCTTTGGGCGTCGATTGAAACACTACGGATTAATTCCCTGATATAATAATGCTGTGATGATGTATAGGTTGTCTATAGCTCCGTGTTCGAGCAATAATTAAATCGGTATATTAATAAAATTGAAGAAAGAGAAATGTTGATGGCTGTTTATTCACACATATTCCAACTAAATGTTTTATATCACTGCACACTTGTGTTATTAATGTAAGTTATTTTAGACTATGACTGCCAGTGTGTGAGCGGAATATCCCGGTGTAGATGTTTGGATCCCGGAGATGCCTTAAACATACACAACGGTTTATATATGACATAGCCCTTGCCTTTTTCTCCCCTCATCAACAGTGTAAAATCTAACTAATAGAAAGAGTACTGGTGACAGGTGTTGTGAAGGCTAGCTTCTTATTGGTATAGGGGGTTG
>CABFOW010004403.1:0-11483 GCA_902141385.1 Timema californicum
TCTTTTGCTACTTGAGAATTTTTTTTAAATTTCGAAATGGTTATTTAGAGTTGGGAAAAACACTGGGGCCCCCCCATAAATTCCATGCAACTCCCCTTTCAAAATGTTTTCTTGGGGGTAAGGGGTAGGGTTGAGAAAATAAGATAAGGAAAAAGCGTAGTGTAGTTTATGAATGACCTCTAACTATTTGATCACGCGCGGAAGGATGGGGGGTACATTTATCTCTCACCGAGTGTTCACAGTCAGTGAATGTCCTGGTATGAACCACGAATAACAGAAAGCGCTAGAAACGAAAGGGGAGGTCTTGATATGAAACAGGATGGGAAGATCTTGAAAGGTTGTCAAGTCGACTTATGTACAGTAAATTCGATAGACTAATAATCTTACTGACGTGATAATAGCCTCTGCGTTTCTTTTGCCGTCCTTTTAAAATTTCCGACAAATGTTTATTTTATAACTTGTCCTACCAGTAACACTAACAAAAACTCTTGCATAGTATTTATGCGCCCAACTTTTTATTTTTGTTCTAAACTTAATGACGCCAGACCTTCACCGCTGGTCACACATTTTAATACGTCAAGCTCGCAATATACTGAATTGCTCATGTTCCCATTCCTACCACATACTTATAGTAAGTCGTTAATAGGGTTGATGTTTAACATACTAATGATTAGAACAAATGGTGCCAACATATAATAATAATGTGGTTTGAAAAACTTTTAGAAATGTAGATACTAAAAATATGGATATTTAGAACCAAACGCGTTTTTTGGGGGTCCCCCTCTTCACACACACTTGATCGCACATATATACGCCATAGTTTCCATAGCTCTAGCAAAATAGGCTACATATTTTATATTATTAGTTTCATGGCTCTTGTAATGAGAATGTTATAATTTTGTTTTGCATCCTATGTAAATGTTATTTAAAAAGATAAAATTTAAATCAGATGCAAGTGGGCACGTGGTATGAATGTCAAGCTCATTAATTAGTCTAGTTTTCCGAAGTTGGGGAGGTCAAATCCCTAAGAGTGTTTAAAAAAATTGTTTTCCACTCTCCCTTCAGAAAACGCAAGTACATTTCCTCTTTAGTGATCTCTTTCCCATCTCTACCCATTAATGTATGCACGTATGTTAAAAAAAATCCTAAAATTTATTTCATTTCAGACTTAAAAAGAGATAAAATTTTCCACAGTGGTGGTTTGAGACCCACTAAGTAATTGTTGAAGGGACTGGGACTGGACTAAGGGAAGCAATATGAAGCCATCAAATAGTGAGTGGGTTGGGGGTAAAATGTGTTGACAAAAAATTAACAAATTCAAACAAATAGGGGCAATTAGAGATTTAACACTTTTCAGTACAATGTTCATATCATTAATCCCCAAGGGAACGAGATGTTTTCGATCAAGTTTCATCATATAATATCCAAGTATTAACATAGCTTATCTATAGCAGACTCGAGGCTGGTGATACATTCAACCACCAAGCGCTGAAGTCGATACATGAGTGCGAGAAGAGAACTGGAATCGCTGTTATTTTTTTGTAATTCATTTGAAAATGTTTTTGGTGTTTAGGTCCTTGGGGATTAATTAAACCTGGGATGTATCGGTTGCATTTGTATTATTTAAATAGTTTGGATTTTTTTTCCGGAAAAGGATAATTTAATTTTATCCAAAACGGGAATTTTCCCAGCTCTTAACTCGTAAGCCCCCAGTATGTCTGCTCGAGCAGTGTTCCTCCGACAGAAGCCGTGTTTGAACCAACCTCAGTTCTGTCAAACCTTCCAATCGTAAACAACTATTACTTCTCTCCAGCAGGCAGGGGACAGATAGCGGCCGATGTTTAACCAAGATAAACACCCCACAGACTAGGGTTTATTTACCCTACTCTGTTGAAAAGTTGAGGGGCAGGGGGAGCTTGCGGAAACGGAATACCAACATAGCGCCCACCGCGCTTCGACACTGTTCAGGACACCCCTCCCCCAGCTCTGTACTCCCGGTGATGTGGTACAAGCACAAAAACTGACACTGAACCGATGCCTGTTTATTTTGTGGTGACGTGGAAACGTTTATATTTCATACCATCGTGTGTGTTTCTCCACCCCTCACCCCTCACTAGTGTTGCTGTATGAAGGACCTCCTGATTATAGTGAACTCTCAACCACTCTTATTCTGCATGATGACGTGCCGCTTAAAGGCACCGCCTACCTGAAGATATAGCGTGATTTTGGTAAGAAGAACATTAGAAGTTGGTTACTAAAACTATTTCTAGTATAGAATAACACAAAAACATATTAAAGTGCTATCATTGTTGTCCGCAAAGAAATATGTTTGAATTTTCTATACTGCTCTTCCAAACAAGACAAGGGTATAAATATTTTCACACGGTGGTATATCTTATGACATTGGTGATTCTGAAGCTTCAAAACCACTAAACAATTCTCAATTATCTTAAACTGTTATGTTGTGATCCTGTTAAAACATAAATTTAATTGTTTAAGGAAAACTAGATATACGCCCCTAACTATTTACTTTCTATTAAAACTGTGAAACATTGTTAAAAATCAGTTCCACGCGTTATTTTAAGTTGTAAAACTTAAAATGCACTCAAGGCGTGTATTAATATAACTAAATGCGTACAACCTAAACAGGTAGTAAGACACGGTGCTAATAATAATAATAATAAATACATGTTGATACCTCTAATTTACCTCTATTTTAGCGTGAAATGAATTTTAAACTAACAAACCCCGCCATAGATAACGCGAAATTGCTGGGCGTCTGCAACGCATCTCGGCGCTCTGGTAAGCTGCCCCGTTTAAAGACCAAATTTGAATTCGAACGTGAACCCTTTTCCTTCGATCCTCCACCCCCAACCTGAAAACTCGCTTCCCTTTTGATTTGCCTTATCTGTCATCGACCTTGAAAATAGTAGTGGTATATTTAGGCTTGGATATTAATATAAAAACACGTCACAGTTGTCTTTACCTCATTGGGGAGTGTCGATAAGTAACTAAATGATCGACACTGCTGCGTGTTATGAGACTCAAAAGGTAGTATATTTGTTTTAGTTGGATCACCATGAAAATAAAATCTCTTTAGTTCAAAACTTTTACCAAATCTTAGTCTTATTAATATGCCAAACCATGTGTTCTCACCTGTCATAGCTATCTAGGGTGTCTGGATGGAATGACTGCTTTAAGGTAAATACAGAGTTACCAGACATCGATTCTTTATTATTGTTACGTCCGGCTGGGATTGGTCATTAGCTATTATCTCATTCAGGAGATTTTAAATGAGTGCTCAAATAAACTACACTTGGAATAATTGAAGTATTGTAATTAATGAATACTAAAATGGCAATTTAGATAAAAGCTAAACAAAATATTTTGATATATTAACAAAATACATTATCAGAGAAATATATTATAGCCTGCACGTAGACAAAGACGCCAGTATCGTCCATCATAGTTTGCCAGTAATGGGGAGGTTTGAGGCTCGAATTCTTGTCAGGTGTACTGAAGTGGTTTGACCCTCCTCTAAATTGTGTCCTGTACTCTCTCCACGCAAGTTCGAGTACATTTTATCAATCCTTCCTTCGCTATCCCGACCACCTCCCCCAATGTTAATATGGGTGGTAAGATAGGGTACACATTTAAAGTAGACCTCTGTCACTTATTATGCATAGTTAAACAAATATATTTTCCATATTCTTTATTGTTGTCTCTTATGCTATTTTTACGCCAAGCTCTTTAAGGTTTTAGCTCCTTTATTTGTGGTCACCTAAAGCCTAGTACCCACTGGAAGATATTCGCCAGACACAAGCCACCCGCTGATGTTTCTCTTGTGTTTGGGTACACAGGAACATCGCCCGAGTGTGACACAACTCCAAAAAATCAATTTTGTGTATTATTCCGCTAATAGGTCTTGCTACAAGATGTGTGTCATAAGTGTAGTTATCCGGAGGACCGCTAGATTGCGTGATGATCAATTGACAGGCAAACACATTTCCTATCGGTGTACAGCCTTTTCTAGAAACATTAACTATTTCCACAATCGTATTTTTTCAGGATTGAAATATATTAACGTTTTTCTATTCCCCACGTAATTATGCTTAAACTATTTTATGTATAAAGCTTTTTTCTTCATAATTAATATACAAACAATATGCATTACCTCTTGATTTACTAAATTAGTTCCGTCTTAACGAGAATAGGTGTAGACTCTTAACATCATTGCTCTTTCTTTGCTACTTAATATTTTACTCTTGGAATGTAATTGCTTGTAGCAAGCCGGAGACTCCATAATTGTTGCTATATTTTAACTGTTAACACTACACTATTATTCAAATAAATATATTAATATACACATACAATTATAAATCCTCAACCTTACGGCAAAAAAACAAAACACACAACCAACACATACACAAAATCTTAACGTGATCAATAAAAATAAAAATCTACACAAAGTACTAATAAAATATGTGTTTATTTAGTGAATGTTTTTGAACGAGTTATTAGTAAATAGTAATGGGTACAATCGAGTAATTCTAAGAATTGAGTAATACTCTATTCTCTTTAAAAATAATCGAGTAATCGAGTAAAATTACTAGAGTAATTTTTAGCGAATCATCTACTCGAATCGTCCCGTGGCAAATGGCAATCGGTTGGACAACATTACTCGGGAGTCTCGCAATATAATTCGATACTAATAACATGTCAATAATCTCTTCCTGTAGTAGGCAGTCGACACTGACAATGACCCCCACCCCCTTATTTTCAGGTTTCACGTGGCATGTACAGTCAATATGAAAGTATGCGTTTTAAGAAGTGTCTCACAAAAAAAAGTTTTTGTTCTCTTTTTAATAAAATAAACTTTTCTTTATATATTCATGTTAAATAAATTGATAATAATTTTACCGTTTTAAAAGGGAAAACAGTTCTAATTTTTTTTCAATTTTGTAACGTATGGTACTATAATTAGTTTCAATTTATAAATAATCATATTTTACTAAGGAGAAATTATAATAAATAAAATAATTAAGAGAAACTATAATTAGTTTCGTCCATGCGAATGTGAAAATAAGACTACCGACTGCCAAGGTGCCGAGTAAGAAAAATCTAGTAACTTTCATGGAGTGCTTTTAAAAAGAATCGGAAATGTGATTAGTTAGCATGCTTTTCGATTGTGTAGCTTACATCTGGGAGTATTTAGTATTGAAAATGCACGTGCAACATTTAAACCATATTGGGTCATTTGTGCGTAGCACCAGAAACTGTTCGTGAAAAACTAGCTCTAAGGGAATATGTATTTTAAATGGAAAGAGCATGATAACCAGTCCAGCAAATAAGGTCGATTCTAGCTTATCGGTAAAAAAATAAATTATTAATAGCACCGCGTCTTACTACCCACTCGGGTTATACGCACTTACGCTCATGTGTAATGGTGGGGTGATTGTGAGATGAAATGGAGGACCTACAGTTTAACGTGGAATAAACCACGGTGGAGGCCTGGCATTCCCCACATTCACAAGATGCCTTGTCAAAGGTGAAGGAAGGGTTTGGTAATCATATAAATTTATGCCGGGACCGAGAATTGAACCCCGGCCGCCAGCATAGAAGTCTGACACCTTACCCCTAGACCGCCAGTCACAAAAAAAAATAACAAGATCCAAGTAAAGTTACTCGAGTAATCCTGGAAGAATCGAGTACTCCCGATTACACAACACAATCGAGTTACTCGATTATTTTTACTCGATTGGGCCCATCATTATTAAGAACACGAGACTCAGACTACTGTAACTTTACGACTGTACTGGAGGAAGAAGGCCCAATTATTGGCAACGACAGCCCAGCATTGCCAAATATGATATGCATTCGAGGGAAGACTGATCACGGAAAACAAAAGAATGACAACGCTGTTGCACAATAGTAAGCACGCAGTTCCCTCAGCAATGAAATCAGATGTAGCTTGCACGAACACGATCAGCTTGTCAGCGTCTAACTTAAGGAGCGGCAGAAGGGAGCGCAAGTGTTTTTACAGTTTTTATAGCAATACATTTTTTTGGCCAAAATATATCAGATATTTATCCAGTAGCAACATAGAGTTTAGTTTTCTGCACATGCTAATATCAACAGATCTTTAATATCTGTCAATGTTGTCCTGGCATTTTGTCAAAACTTTTTCTCTTTATTTAAAAAGTGTTGACAAAATTCCAGGACGCCCTTAACATATATTTATGATTTAAGGTGATTCGACCAGCAAGCTTCTCCTAGAATGGATTAGCTATATCATTTTGACAGGGAATTTTTAACATGGTTGAAAGGGGGGATGGGGGTGAAGAGGGTAGCGGGAGGGATGGGCAGGTGGAGTTGGAAAGAAAGGCGAGAATGCTGGCTCTTTGTTCACAACAGTGTTGTTATAACACTACCTCTATTTTCCACTAAGAAACCTCACTGATAGAAAATAAATGTCACCGCATTGCTCACCCGGGAGTTGTGGCTTGAGTTTGAGTCCTGGCTACTAAGGTTCATAACGTGACTCAAGTTGGCCCGCCACATTGCCGAAAAAAAAAATATTTTTTTAAATCGTTTGTGCTCTATTTGTGCTCATATGTGCCCGAACATGAACATTTGTGCTGTGAAACTGGCCTATTTAAAAAATATTTAACAGTATTCCTGTTTGTATTCTGACAATCTTCGTGATCCGTGCGTCACATCTCGAATTGGGACACTTTTCTCGTTTATGAGGCAAGTATTTCATTGCATTATTTTTAATTAAGAACGTCACATCTCGAGCTTTGTCAGTATTTGTGATTACTGTAAGGTGAGAACAGTAGCATCATCTTTGAATAAAGTAACCTTGAAATCCTCAGTAATTGTTATCACCATGAGTACGATTAGTATAATTAAAATAGGTACTTAAATATAAAATTAAAAAATAAGTCATGGTAACAATAACACGTATTGTATTGCAATATTATAATTTCAATCATTTCAGTTTTTATTATTTTAATTTTCTTAGACTGTAAAAAATGGATTTTTCATCTCGCGGGAAAATGATGGTGCAGCTAGCCACGTCAGGAAACCTAGTCAAGTCAAGCGATGTGTGATCTACAATTCTTGAGAGAAACTGTGGGGCTGCAGGGGAACAAGTTGAAGGTAGCGACCTCCTTATCGATCAAAAGGCTGTGAGGGATGGTTTATCTTCCTATTGTAGTGAAATACATGCTTCGAGTGATATGCAACTCATTTTGAGAAAGAACAGTCTCTCCATTGCCAATTGTGGGACATCTTCGAAAAGTAATCATGCTTCTTTTGCGAAAAGCTGTGATGATGACAATGGTAGTTCATCATCACCTGTCGATGACTCGGACTGTGATCTAAAGTTTAAAGTCCCTTCATAGAGTGAATCCTCAGATATAGAAGACTCTCTGTCTGGATCTGAAGATAAAAATACTTCCCAACTGGACGATAACCTCTCAACCATGATTCATACATCACAAGTATCTGTTGTCCAGTCATCGTCTTCAGATAAAGTAGAGACTAGTTTTTCTTCACTACCCTCATCTTCTCAACAGTGTGATCAAGAAAATACATCAAAAGCAATCTTGTTGTCCCCAAAAAAGCGCGTCAAAAATACCTCTAAAAAACTCGGCTTTGATTAAATAAATCTCAAAATGCCAACCTAAATCAGTCAAAAGAGTATGTCTCTTCCTCAAAGACTAAGAAAGTGTTTTCTGAAAGAAAATTGTTCCCAACTTGTACGTCAAAGTGTAGGCTCCAGTGCAGTAGCAAGTTCACTGAGGAAGAGCGAAAAGTATTTTTTGATACTTATTGGGGGTTAGGTGATTTGGAGAAACAACGTGCTTTCATAGCTGGAAACGTGGAGACAGTGTTTCCAAAGTATAGATACAATAACCTGAATAAGTATCGTCAAGTGAACCACGCATTTTATCTTTATAATAAAGATTTCAAGCTACGAGTCTGCAAATTATTTTTTCGAAACACGCTCGGTATTAATGGCAGGCCCATCGTACTGTTATAAGAAAAACAATTCAATGGTTTCGCAGGTAATGAAAAGAGGGGAAAACATGGGTATAACATCCAAGTCGACCCATTAATTAAAGACTACGTAAGGCAACACAGATTCAATACTGAGAGTGGAGAGCATTATACGCGAGCTCACACCAATCGTGACTTATGTTCCGGGGGATAAAAGTTGGCAGATCTCCATCGTGACCACGTAAAACTGCAAGAGGATAAGGGTCAGCCAGCTGCCAACCTAATGATGTATTCAAGAATGTATAAATACTGAATACAACATTTCATTTTTCATACCGACCAAAGAAAGACTTGTGTAGTTTGTGTGAATCGTACAAAAATGCTCCAAACGATGCAGTGCTGAAAGCGAATTTCGAGGAAAATGAAAGAGATAAAGTTTTGAGACGCTAAGCCAAGTATGATGATAAACGTCACACATTAATAACAACTTCATCGTGTCTTCTTTCGACCTTCCGGCCGTAATGCCGTGAAATATCTCTATTTTACTACAAATCAAAGATAAATAGCTACAACTTTAATATTTGTCAGCTAGGTAGGGATGTCGAATGTTATTTTTGGAGGTGAATGTGAGGGTCAGCGTGTTTCAAATGAAATAGGTACTTGTTTGTGGATGTATTTGCGAAATATTGCTCCACTTGTTGATTATGAAAATTGGGAATTAACTTTTTACTGTGATAATTGCGGCGGTCAAAATAAAAATAAAAATATTGTTTTATTATTCATGCATGCAGCTAAGACACTAAACATCAACAGAATAACTCTAAAATTCTTGATCTGTGAGCACACGTAGAATGAAGACGATGCCGTTCATTCAGCAATAGAGAAACAAATTAAAAAAAGAAAAAAAAACTGGCCCCATTTACATTTACAAGATTGATTGTCTCTAATTGCCTTCAAACATATTCCGCAAACTTATGCACCTTTTTTTTCTCTACCTAATAAAATTCACAATGTGCGGAGATGACTGTGATGTTGCACCCACAAAATACTGTTTTAAGCAAAGTTCCAGTTTGTGAAAGTCTTTTAAAAAGCAATAGAATTTATTTTTATTAGAATAATAAGTTTAAAAAAAAGGACAAATACCTACCTACTTTTTCTTTTTAAATGAAGCGTTTCTAAACTAACTGTGATAATTAATTATTGGTTGTATTTTTGAATTGACTTTATTTTTTATTTTTAAAAGTTAGTTTTAATGTGAAGAAGCTACACTACACACATGGTGAATTTGTTAACGTTTTCTAAGAAATTTAGTCTGGAAACTGAAAAAGCAATACTTGTTTTTCAATTATTACCAAATAACAAAACAATTATTGGGCTTTTTGTAGTGTTAAGTAAGTTTTATTTTTATGATATTGCAATTCATAGTGTTTTGTACTAGTGAATATTTATTGTTCTATTGAAGTCTGAAAAATAACCTACCTACTTCTATTTTTTCATTGTTACCAACAATATTGTGAACGTATGATTTATTTGTAGGATAATCAGTTTTCGTACGTTTATGTTTTGTAGCAATAATTGCAATATTGTTTCACTGAAATGCAAAATTGTAAGATTACAAGTTCTTTCTAATGTGGTTAAATATAAAAAAGTTTTGGAATTTTTTAAATTTAAATTCCTAGAAACCCTGCCTTGAATTTGCGGTGAGTTCATATTTAGATGCAAACCAATATTTTTGTTAATGGCTTATCAAGGGTTAAAGTTAAAACATTGTGATTGAGCTAAATCCACATTTTTGCATGTAGTATTTTGAGAGGGATCTGGAATTTGATAAACCGTGCCACAAGAAAAATGTCACAGCTCAAAATGGGATTACATTTGTGGGGGGTGGGGTTAAATTTACGGAATCCTCCCTATATCGTCTACGTCTTGATTTCTAAGGGTTTTACACTCTTAGCTATGCTTTTACAGCTGCATTCAGAGCTAGGTGCTATAGTTTTATGTTGCACTAAAAAATTGCCAATATTTTTGCCTCTCCTGTCAAATTTAGTATTTTTGAGTTGTGTCACTTTTCTTGCGGGTGAGCGATTTGTAAATGAGCCCTCGGCATTCACCAATAACTCTGACAACAATCATCATAATTTTTCCCTCGTCTTAGTAATTTCCTTTTCCACCAACGTCTTATACGTTTTTGGCGACCTTTAATTATTATAAAAACGACAACACAAGCATTAATGTGCGAATCTATCGCGGAGATGGACCTGATGAGATGCGGTTGCTCGTTGAGGTCGTAAAACATCGGTGGGACTTGTGTCCGGATATAAGTTGGCGTATGCGCGGATAGCTGAGTCTAGTGTGTACTATCCTTAGCTAGCAAAAGATTTATAAACTGTTAAAAGAAAAAACACAACTAAACCAATTGTTTGTTGTGAAAGTCTTGACTTCCTGAAGTGACAATAAATCATCATGGTCTTCGAGATCACGTGGTTTGGCGAATGTATACGTGAGAGTAGATCTTATAACTTTTGATAGCCGATAGTTACCACCATTACTAAGCGAATGGACTAATTACTATATACCTTGTTGGGCGCAGGGCTACTGATACAAACTTGCACCAATCCCTGATACATTTAAACTAAATGCGCTGAACTTTTGAAAACAAACACTGTGGTGCTGACTAATTTATGTCCTAGAATCAATTTGATTTGATTATGTGTGCTGATATAATCCGTTGGTGGTAATCACCTAAAGTAAATGACTAAGAGGTTAAAATTCGCCTTAAAAACTATTTTATCTAATCTCGACGCGAGAAGCAGTGCAGGTGGTATTTGTGAATCTAGCTGAGATGCCATGTTTCAAACGTTCGCCCCAAGAACTGTGCAGGTGGTTTATATTACTATTGCAGGATTTTCTTGTTTCAGGAGTCCACCTGCAGGTGTGTCCCCAGGAGCTGACGTGCTGCACGGAGGAGATGGAACATCAGTTGAGCTCCCAGAGCAGGCAAGAATACGACAAAGTCGTCAAGGAGACGCTCGGGAAGATGGGGAGTCTGCTCAGAACCAGGGCGCACAAATTCGACGGTGAATACTTTTTTTACTAATATAATTTTGTTTATGCAGAAAAATATGTTTTAAGTTCTTTAAATCTGGGCGCCCACTAGACGTAAGGGTCGGCAAGGCACGACGCAGAGAAAATGTTTCTTCTGTTGAGTAAGATTAGTTTCAGACGGGGCGGACTCGTCCGCGTGGTTTGATCCACGCGGAAATTGGTGGCTGTTCAGACATCACGGAATCCGTGCAGAATATAAAAGGAAAGTTAAATAAAACATAGTTAATAATTTAAAAACTAAAACGTTGGCATTTATAGTAAGGATATTGCATAGGGCCGGATAGTCGCAGGCCTACTGTTCTTATATAATACAAATATCTCTGATAATAGCTAATAATAAATATCTGTAATAAAGAGCAAACCTACCACGGTAC
>CABFOW010004403.1:11500-24160 GCA_902141385.1 Timema californicum
TTATTCAATCATCCCCGGCGTCGGCGAAAAGTTCCACAATTTCTGGCCAAGGTAGTTTTTTTTATCTTGTTGGAATATTCTTCATATTCCATGTCTCATATGGCAGGCCTTTTCTCCGCCTCGTCAACGAAAAGTTCTGTATCAAAACGCTCCATAATTCACTCCTCTACCTTCGTCCAAACAGCGCCGAATCTGCTCAACTGAACACACTAATTGAAATTCATAGAACTCAAGCCACGCGGGATACACGTGGCATCGAGTTTCTGGCGGTCGGTCAGCGGAGACCGCTCGTACGATTGTACCACTCCGCCTCGTGTGAACAAATGTATGGAGCTCAATACAACTAGATACCGCGCGATTCCACCCGCATGGACGGATCTGAACGAACTGTTAAGGAACAAGGCATGATGCTAGTGATTCGTAATATCCCGCAGGTCTTCAGGAGGGATCGGTTAGGCTTCAGGTGTAATGGATTCACGGAATTGAGTGTCTTGACGTTCGATAAGAGGCTCAATTAGATTAACGAATTCGTAAAACTTTTTTGAGACATTCTAAAGTATCTTATAAATGTGCCTCAAGAGATCTGGGAAAAGGTAAAATGATTGCTCTTTTGGTGTTGGTTTCATGGACCCACGTTCCTTCCTCTCGCCTTTCCCTCTCCCGGGCCCACAGGAATGACAGAAACAATCCATCTTCAGACTCACTGTCAGAGATGTCGCGCTCACCCCATTTGAAGATTGGTACTGTTTCGGAAACGCACGTTATTTGTTGCTATTTCTTGCCGCACCTTGCCACGTCAAGTGGGCAAATACCCGCTGCGCCGCGGCTTGTCCTTGCCTTGCTGCCCCTTGCCTCTACTGGGCGTCCAGCTTACAATTGTTCAGTGACTAGGGATGCTACTAACCTTGAATCCATTAGGTTTAACACGGCTCTGCTCGACCAACCGATATAACCAAGTTATTATCAGCATAAAAGCAAGAAGACAAGACATGAACATTTCCTATAATTTTTCAAATTTTCAGCAGTGGTGGCTTGCGGCCTGTTTGGTTGGTGAAGGTTCTGTGTTTAAGGAAGTGGTACCTAGAGCCTGGCTATTACATCTATACACGAGGTCATCCATAAATCCCAAAACTCCTTTTTTTCCCTACCTTTTTTGATCCCCACCCCTCATTTAACACCATGTAGATATCTAGCCTCCCCTCCTGTGCTACATAACTTTTCACATCAAGAGTAAATACAATTATTTCATAGAGAAGCTTTTTTGACATCAAAAAAGGGGCTCAGAATAAAAATGTATCTATAAGTATGTTTATCAACGGTGAAAACATGAACAATACTTAATACTATTTTTCTAACATTAGAAAGTATAAGATATGTGCTACGTTACCGTGTGACGTACCCATCCTCCCCACATGTAACACTATGTAAATTAGAGTTCAACCCCCACCTCCAACAGCATTACGTGGTTAATGGATGGGGTACAGTTGAACTCTTCCACTATATCTGGTGTAATGCCCTATTTGAAGAAGTTCCCTTAATCCCATGGTCGAGCTCCTCTAGGAGTAAAAAAACAAAGAAGCTTCGAGTATCTTATTCACAGTTTAAATTTGTTACGTTCCCATTGGTGCAGATTCAAACAAGATGAACAAGGGCAGGGATGTAATGAGCTGTAAGTAGCGGTCCAAACAAGGTATCAAGTGATGTTGGGTCTAGAAAACCGGGTACTCTTGTTGAAAATACAGCAAGACTATGGTGAAAATTGTAGACGCTCTTAATTGTGGAAAGATTTTGTTTACATTTTAGTACCAAGACTCTTTTGCAAGTGTAATAGAAGTCAATTTTATATTAACACTAATAGTTTAGTTAATCATGTGTAATTTGCTAGGTATATCACTCTTTAATTTTTGAGATCAACGTTGCAAGGTATAGTTTACAATGTATTAAATATCAATCAACTTACAATGCAATAAAAATTTAATCACATATTATTTACAGTATTATATCACTTATTTAACTGTCGGTAATAATATGTAAATAAATTGTACATTTACTAAAAATTCTTAAGATTTATCAAACGAAATAATAGATCTATACATTGTTGTAAAAACACTACATCAACAATCATAAATAAAATAATGTACACTATTATTATTATTGTCTTTATTTAAATGGTGAAATTAAGGCATAGGCCTACTCTTACATTTAACCATGTCTTAAGTTAAACTACACTCCATTTATCAATTATTATCATTAGATAAAAAATAGGAAACAAGAATTTGAGGAAAACATACACATGCACATAAAACTTATAAAACATTGCTTGATCAGTAGTGGAAACAGAGAGATAAAATAAAATAAAATTAGCAAACATTCATACACCAAACATGCTCACACAATTGCGGATTATGCCACAGCTCACACGATAGATGTATTGTCTAGATTGGTGAGTTTGTTTATAAAATCAGATGGTCCATTCTCATCTGTGAAGTTTACAGGTAACTTGTTCCAGGCTAAGGCAGATGAGACAGTGAAAGCTTTTAAATAAAAATAAGTTTTGCATCTCGGAACACAGAGCAAGTTAGCTGATTGAGAGTTAGTGGGACCACCCTGTACTTGTTGAAAATGAAATCAAGCAGCTAGACTTACTCTACTACATTAGGGATTAGGAACACTGTTACAGAAAAATTGGGAAAGGAGAAACATATTTGTCACACAAAGAACATAAGAACCAAATTCATTTTCAAATATCTGCATTTAAAATATACTTATTTGCTTATACCTCAGAAGCTATTGGGTTTATATAAATATATTTCAAACAAAAGATTGTTAATCTTTATTTATATTTAGTGGTACTACAACTTAAAATGATAATTTGTTTTTTTATCTCAAATAGTTGCGGAGAAATGTTGAAAATAGGAAAACCTCCCTCATGTAAGGTGCCCTCAAATTCATTTTCATGATAAAATGAGAGTTGCCGTTTTGTTTTAAATGATAAACAGTGTCTGGATATAGAATTTAATCAAAATCTTTAGAGCGAATTTCGAGAAAAAATATTTGTTTCTTCTCTTTTTGACCTTCAGTAAACTACCCTTAAATTTAGGGTTAGATATCTAATTCCAAAAACGCCTTGAGGGAACCTTATGAAAGCCCTATATACCAAGTTTTATCCCAATCGGTAAAATAGTTTCAGCTCTAGCCCGAGATACAGACAGACGGCATTGTGAAAACTACTTTTTTGGTTTCAGGAGTAATGAAACGTCAACATTTATGAAAATCTTGAGTTCGATTGTTTTGACCATCACAATACTTTCTCTCCGAGGGGTCAAGAGAAAGTATAAATGATCGTAACGACCCAACCTTTCATACGTTAGTGAATTTTGTTCTTATTTAATTTCCTGTGTGAAGCTCCTACTGTTCTCTTGGACTTCCATATTAAACACAATATTACAAAGCCTGGCATGCAAAGAGCTATGTTTGTTTTAAGTGTTCTTAAGTACGGGTTTGTTCATATAACTAATCCTCTCTCCCCCCTTTTCCATAACTATTTATGGAGAATAGTAAATTATTGCCTTCCTGTACTTTAAAAGGAAATAAACAATTTTTGCAACATGTACTCTATTTTTCTCCAACAAATATGGTAACCCTGGAGCTATGATACAGACACTACATAAACTCGTGTATTTTAAAATTAGAGCCCCCCCCCCATCCCCCCCACACACACAAACCT
Organism: Timema californicum; assembly: GCA_902141385.1. Lineage (NCBI taxonomy): Eukaryota > Metazoa > Arthropoda > Insecta > Phasmatodea > Timematidae > Timema > Timema californicum. The sequence goes on from CABFOW010004403.1 coordinate 15,228, forward strand.
AAGACATACCTGCGTAAGCCCCTAAATCTCGCAATTTAAAAAAAAGTAGCCAACACTATAAAACAGGCACTANAAAAAGTAGCCAACACTATGTTAATGTAAGAGCTGTCAAAATTGACATTCGTCCGTTAAAAGTGACCGCTGCAGAACTGTCGGAGTGGACGTTTCATGTAATATCAGACAAAGGTTCTTAGCACAGCGATCTGACTATAGAAAAGTGAAGGGTGGCCAGCATATGACCAAATACTTCATTAAACATGTGCTTGGCAAATACATGAGCGTCCCCTAACTACGGCTACCACTGCCGCTTAAATATTGACGTTGTCGGTACTACCCCACAAACCCCCCCGGGATTCCCCACACGTATACATTCTGTTCTAAAAAAATAAAGACCCCCGTAAAAATGTATTTACTTATTCTAATTCAAGTAATTTCAGGTTTTTTTCCAACCCTTTCTCACTCTCCTTTAGGGTTGTATACGCTTATTTATATGTAATGTTAGTGGGGTGAGAATGAGAAAGGTAGAATTTAGATCAAATGTACTCTTTTAAATGGAGTGAAGGTGAGAAACCATTTAGGAAAATAAAACTCCCCAGTATACAAAGCTGGAATTCGAAACCCGACCTCCCCATCACCGGCATACCAGGCTTATAGGGGCTTGACGTTTGCGTACCCGCCTATGCGCTTTGTAGAGCCGTAGAATGTGTAGAGCTTGTAGCTTATTGCTCGGACCGGACTCGATCTTTTGAGGATAATTTTTAAAACTTGTATTCAAATCAAATATCCCCATACCCAATAAATTTGTTTGGGCTAATTCAATCACACGCTTTAAATTTTTTCGACTTGACATTTCCAACCAAATCTGGTCCAAACTAGATTGCGAAAATTTTGAGTGGAAACAAAATAAATAAATGGTACGGTTCACCGCACTGACTTTCTCCCGCTTTTATCTTAAAATATACATTATTTTACTAAAAACTCGTTGTACCTGTGAAACGAAATAATATGCCCCGTTACTTACTCTATGGCATTAAGAACTAGGAACACTGTTAACAGAAAAATTAAGAAAAGAGAAACATCTTTGTCCACCAACGAACATAAGAATCAAATTCTTTTTCAAAGACCCAAATTAAAACGTATAAATTTGCTTATGGCTCAGAAACTTTTGGTTTTATAAAAATATATTTAAGAGATTTTATCTTTACGGTGAAAAGTTTTTTCGAATCTCAAATAGTAGCAAAGAAATGATGAGAACTGGAAAATTACCAAAGTACCCTCAAAGTCATTTTCATGAGAAAATGAGAGTGGCCATATTGTTTATAGTGATAAACAGTGTCTGGATAGAAAATGTAATCCAAATTGTGAAAAAAATGATATTTTTTTTCTTTTTGACCTTTAGTAAACTACCCTTAAACTTAGGGTTGGATATATAATTCCTAAAATTCCTAGGGGGGACTTTATGATTGCCCCAAATACCAAATTAGAGCCCAATCGGTAAAATAGGTTCTGCTCTAGATTATTTGAAAAAATAAATAAATAGGGGGTCATGAAACGTCGACAATTTATCAACATTTCGAGTTCGATTTTTTGACGATCACAATAGTTTCTCTCCGAGGTGTCGAGAGGAAGTAAAAAGGGCTGAAAAACTTCAAACAGTGATTATGGTTTACTGGTTCGTCGATTACTACCGGATATTAGCACAGCATTGCATGGAATAGAGATAGGAAGAGTTAAAGAAAGTGTACCCGCATTAGGGGAGTGAAGAAATGGGAAAACTACAACGATACATCACACGTACAAAACCAGCTCTAAGTGGATCCAGCGATCCATTCTATTGCGTTCAAGGAATAAAATAGGTACTAATGTTTCAAGATTCCTTGATTGTTTTAAGACTAAAGTAGGCCTCCGTAAGTCTATATATTTAGAGAAATAAAGGATATATAACGTAGTGAAATATTTATTTGGGAAAGGTGTAGCCTGTAGACTTTTTTTTAATTTGCTGCAGAGAGTGCTCATGGTACTAAGAGCGCTCCCTCCATCTCCCCCGCCCACCCCAACAAGAGAGATGGCCAAGAATTTTGTTTGATAATAAATCCGTCTTAAAGCAAGTTAACGTTTTTTAAACCTTAATTGCTCTTATAGATGTTTTTATTATTTTGTTTAATATTTCCCCCCGCGTCTTAGCCTACTGCACGTAATATAAAACTCTTAGTGGGGTAGGTAGGAATGAGCATGGTGTAATTTAAAATGAAATGTATTAATACTTGCGTGGAGGAAGAGTGGGGAAACCATATAGGAAATATTAGCCTCGAGACACTGAGCCAGGATCTAAACCGTGACGCCCGTCTCAGCCCGTCCATTCATTGGTACGGACTGTCCGGTACTTCCTGACTCTCAAACCACCGGTGAGTGAAACGGTCAGCAGATGTTTGGTGGTGTACAGAAGGTGGGTGTATCCATAGGACTCTCGAAGACTGGATGATGAATGACGCACAATCCATCACACGCGGAGGGCACAAATATCTCCATCCCCACGCACTTATCTCGCATAATGCCTCAGATGTTGAAGAAGCGAGGGAAGGCGGTGAGAGGAATCGCTAAGCGCCAGGCTTCACCCCAGCCTCTCCCTTCCCCCTCATCCACAGAACTACGGAGTATTTCGTAAGGGATCGAGTTCAACGCGTTCTTCCTTTTTTTTATACAAAGCTCATTTTACAAAAATAATCTAAATATGAGAGCTGTATAAAAGAAAAGACAAGGCATGAAAATGTGTAAAAGATACAATTCTAAAAAAGTGATAAGAAGGACTATCTTACTCATTCATCATCTCAAAAACATAAATATGAAGGTTATATTTCTAAGATCCTCCCAGAAAAGGTCTTAATCAACCAAAAACATATTTCTAATAATATATGTTGTGACTACTATCAAAGTTATGATATACCCTCATCTATATCTAAAATAAAGAGTTGTGGAGGGAAAAAATGGGAGGTCCTTAACCTTTGCTTCTTAGAAGGCCCATCTTTTTAAAAAAATCTCTTTGTTTTTATTATTAGTATGCCTAGCACTAACAATATTTTTTTAACCCTGTGTCTTACCACCCGCTCATGTACTATTTACATTAATGTGTTAGGGATGGGGAAGGTTGAATTTAGAGGAAGTGCACCCGCGTATGCGTGGTGGGACAATGGAAAGCCATTTGGGGGAGGGGGCGGAACCTTAAAAACGACCGACAGGGTTTCGAACCCCGATACACCCCTCATCAGGAGTCCAGTCTATTGCAAGAGTAATGCCTTATGAGACCAATCGACCAGCAAAGTGGGTAATTTTACTAACGACTTAATATAAGGTGTAGGGATTGGTAATATGGTTTAGAGGAAGTGCACTCGCATTAGTGTGAAAAGGAGATATTAAAATCACAGTGAGACATCACATGTGTTGGCCTATAAATCTTCCCAGTGCACCCGGTCTAGATTTGAACCTCTGCCTGCCCCTTATCTGCAATCCAGCCTATTGCGAGTTGAACGCCTTTGACCGTATGCCCAGAAGATAAATCAGTCGTATTTGCAGTACCAGACTTAGCTCTTATTCTAGCTTTTATTCTAATGGTTGCTTATGATTTTAGTGGCACATTTATTTAACTAAAAAAACACGGCGTAAGCCCGCAAGCGAACTATACCGACCAAGCGGTCGTTGCCGTTAGGGATGCTAGTGCCAACATTTGCGGATATAGGGTGTCATGTGGTCAGCACAGCGAGCCCTAAGGCCATTATCAGTTTTCTAAAACGAAGCTGCTACTTACTCTATTCTTCGTCTTCGCGATGCTGAGTTTGACCCCTTTCCAGACTCACAGCGTCAAAGAAAATTTTGAAAGTGGTGGCGGTCGAACCTGGAACCTCTCTGGCTCTGTAGCCAGGAACTCTGACCATTAGACCACAGAGGTGGTCATATGTAGCTTAATGTTGCCACTCCGCTCAACCCGTGGGCCTACTTGTCAGGATGGGTAGGTAGCGGCAAATAATTGTGGGGTTGGTTTTGATTGATCATGTTTATTGCAATAGATTAGCTACTGGGTGTATAAATGTGATGTAGTTTTTAGAGCTAGTTGAAAGAATTTAGTAAAAGGTCCTTGTTCTGTCAACGTCCCTACTCAACATTTCTGCGTCCTGACCTAACTTCGGTGTTGTTACTCTTAACTAGTGCCGAACACTTGACCGCACGTAATACTTGGGTGCAAAACGGTGCAAAATAGGTGCAAAACTGTGGTGTATTTAAATTTTAATTTTGATGGGGTGGGGGGGGCCAACTTAAGTGATCTCGCTACGCGGCTGTTATATAACTCAAGCAGGCTTTCAAGATGGTTTGGGGAATCTTCCTCCGTACTAAACAGGGACTCAATCTACTGGCATCCTTCCCGCCCACCCACTTTTTTTTAAAAGGTCTAATGCCCACTGTTATATACCACCAGAATCGTAGCTTTTCCCCTGAGTTAGTTATGTCAATACACTGTTGTGCTAACTGGGAAAACACTCTCTTTTAAAAACATGACCTGGTGCGGGTGCGTAAATCCTGATGTAAAACAATTGACAGAACGATTTCTCTGGCTTTTTGTGTCATCCTTGCATGCTCTCGATTATCATAGGCTGCAAGCTGTGACATTAACTAAAATAAAAAACGTATAAACCACACGGTTAGTAAGATGCGGCGCTAAAAGAAATGCAAAATGTTTTATTTTTCTAATATACATCTTTTTGCGTTTGTCGCTTTGGGTTTAATGCCATGAATTAATATTGTTTCAGTCCAAGCGTCCATATATTATTAGCAATCTATGATAAATATATTTATAAATATCAAACAGAAGGAAAAGTGACCCAACTGTTTTGAATTAAAGCTCTTTCCTACTTTGTGAAGTATTACTTTGTCGTCACTTCCTCCTCCTCTAAACTCACAGCAACAAGGTGGTGGTATAAAAAGTGACGAGAGGGGGGTAGGAAGGGTGTATGTGCCACACACCATGACTACAAGAGTGCACTGTTGAAATATTCACTGACTTTGTGTGTGTCACCTCTTGGTAAACAGCTTGAAGTGTCTTGGTAAGAGATGAGAGATGACAAATTTTCCGTTTTAGAAAACTCAATGAAAAATTTTCCTTTACGCAAAATTCTCGGTTTTGAAAAAAGGCTTAATTTTATTTTTCCTGAAAAGAATTTCAACAATTGAAATGTACCTGTAGTTTATATTGATTTTAGTAGAGTAACTTCATAACTATTTCTTTGCGGCTAGCGTGGATTACATTTTACTACTATATTATTATTATTTGTGTTATTTTATAGATAGTGATCTATCAAAAGTGACAGCTGCAGATAACATGACTTGATATATGAATATATTAACATTGTTTTTAATAACTTTAGTAACTAACTTCTAATGTTCTTCTTACCAAAATCATACTATATGTTAATTACTTCAGCGATGTGAACTCTTTACCAAAAGATTTTCATCTCTAATTGTCAGTAGGAATTTAAGGGTCATCCATTCCCACCTTTAGGGGTGTAGGGGGGGAGAGGGGGATAGTGACTTTTACGGGTCTGAAACAATTAATTTTCATTTTTAGCGCCTAGCGACAAATCTGGTTACTGGCGACTTTATTTAATTTTATGTCACCTGCGTGTTCATTATTATATTGCATTTCAATGCTGTAGGGTTTTGATTTCTGAACTATCACATTGCAAGAACGTATAATGCATTGATTCGGTCTATATAAGAGCTCTAAACTATATCCGTCATTCCCAAATCACAATTACATTGTTCCGGATCTGGGGATCACCTCAGTTTATTGATGTAGCTTACTTTCAATTCATATTAATTAATGCATTTTTGGTCTGGCGACAAATCTGACTACTTTTAATTTTTCGTTTGGCGACAATCTAGTGACTTTCTGGCAATTTTTCGTTTGGCGACATTCTAGTGACTTTATGGTACTAATCTAGCTACAACACTAACATGGTCGTTGGCAACACTGCGTTTAAATTACTAACACAGTATTTATGCATTGCTACAAAGATTACCATATTCATCATACAAGCTTCTTTAGAGCAAAAGAATCACAGTCAGAAATTTTGTAGCTGTTGGCAATATGAGAAACTCGGCTCAAAATTGAAGAGCGTTATTGACGTTATAACAAGCCGCTGATTTTATCAGTCCACAGACGAGAATTCATGAACTAACCAACACCAAGACAAGTATGATGTGAAATACTGTTTAGCCACGGGTATTTTTTTTTTCTTTGCAACCAGTAGATTCTTTAGTGTCAGCCACTTGGCTATCACTTTGTACTTCTATATGTGAGGATGTCTATCAGTTGGTCCAAGTTCGTGTCTGCCACTTGACCCACCCATCCTTACAAATAATTTCTATTTTTTCCGCCACCCAATCACATGGTAAGGGAATGTATTCGTAAAGTCCTTGATTACAATATTGAAGTATTAACATAATTTGGTCTAAAGCAGACCGGCAAAACCCCAAAGTTAGTGACGCATTCAACCACCAAGCATTATATACGACACGTGAGTCTGAGGAGAGAACAGGAATAGCTTTTATTGTTTTATTGGAACTTGTTTGATAATGTTTCTTGTGTTAAGGTAGTTCCAACACCAATATTTTACTGCACAATTTTAGCCTAAATGTTTTCGAATTATTACGGTTCACGAGCTATAAGGTTATAATATTATATTATAAGAGAGTGCGAATGTTTTCGACCAACTTCGGGAGGCTGGAGTTTGATCCTTGGCAGTATGCATCAGAGATAATTATGTTGAGTCTTCTTTCAACATTTTGATCACCCAGTCTTTATCTAGTAGTCGAATACTTGCCCGTTTCTTTGAAAATGTGCCCTTCACTTGTTTCCTTAGACGTTAGAGTAGGTGTATCAGATAATTTATTGGTGTATATAGGGCTGGAGGGGAGGGGGTGAGATGGCGAATTTCTCAACTCCAGGCGTTCTAAAATTAGAAAGATTCCCGGTTGACCAGGTAACAAGTGGGAAGAAAAATTGAAACCACCGGTGAAGTAAGGGGGAGTGACAGGTGTGACCAGGGGGCTCTCCTCCGGGAAAATGGTAAAATTTGAGGTGATAATTGGGCCTTTAATCGAGGTTTCAGGTCACTATACTTTTTTAGTTGTTAATAATGTTTTTTTAGGATTACAAGTGTTTTGACATCCGCCATCATTGCGTGTAGGAAAGCTAACACGGTTCAGCTTGTAAAAATTCCAAGCTTTATTAAGTGATCAACCTAAAAACATAACCTTCTTAAGGTTACTTGTATCTAGTAGGATAGCAATAATAACCTTTGTGAGGATTTTCAATAATCCCTTAGTTTTTTTATTATTACTTCTACCATCTCGTAATTTAATTATATTAGTTGTGATTTTGTGAATTTATATATATTTGTGGGATGTTAGTAATGGCCGCCTTGGCAGCACGTTCATTTTAGTTGCTGTTACCCGGGAATATTGACTATTTAAGGTGGTTCCCTGGTAGCTTACATTTTTGGAAAAACAAAAAAATATCTTAAATATAATATTATATTAATATTTGAATTGTTTTATTACGTACCTTATTTTGCAGTCATTTTCAGTCGTTCGTTGTTTCTTTTTTCTCTTGGCTATTTTCACTTATCACAAATTTATTTTACGGAGTCCATCTTGCATAGTTAAGTAGTTCACGAACCCGCCACACGAGCGTGTTGCTAGGAGAGCATTTCTGCCGCGCGATGGTAGAGTGATATATATATATACATTTTTTTTTTGTGGGTAGGTTTTGACGTGGAGGAAGGCCAGAAGTGTTTTAGGAATCAGAATTTTGTTGTTAATCTTAAGAGTTTTTCACAATTTTGTATTAGTTTATAAAAAGGCCATATGGGGAGTTAGGATATTTTGCGGGAATCTCGCCGCCAATTTCGGGCAACTTTGAGGTAATTCTCGGAAGATGCGTGGCAAAGTTGCCTAGGGGGGAGGATTGCTGCAAAGATAGGGGTGTTGGGAGAAAGTGACGGAGGTGAGCGGAGTTCCCGCGGTGGAGCTTCGAGTGATTTTTGGGAAAGAAGAACTTACTATTAGTGAATTTACCTAAAATAAAATAAAACTAACACCGTATGCGTGTTCATCAACTTTACCCGAGGAGAAATTCCATCCGGCACAGTCGGGTGGGGCTAGGCCCTTCTTTGCAACGTGGGACGCCTCAGCTACACATGTTGTACTGTGAACCCAATCTTTTCTCTGGAGATAACCATCGCACAACCTTTCCCAAGAACTCCATTCAACTCATTAAATTCCAGTCATATTTTTGGGTGAATTTCAAGAGCCCCATACATAAAAAGACTAATCTATTTGAACTATTTTCGCCCTTTAAAAGTACCAAAAACTCGGGACCTCTCACCTCGTCATTTTCCATATCGGAACATTGTGAGGATCAATTTGTGTTTTTTAAATCTTTATTTTATGTGTATATATATATATATATATTGCCACTTAAATTGTACCATAACCACACCGCCAAGGCTCTTACCCATCTGCACAGGCGTGAATAATACTGTGTATTCTAATTTTGTTTAACACTGGTCGACCCGTTAGGAAGGGAACTTATTTTTTGTTTGTTTTAAACACTGGAGAATTAAACACAGGAAATAAATATTTTTTTCCTTTTTTAATTTTATTTGAAGTATTTTTTTTTCTGATTACCAAACCCCCCACCTTCACCTTTGACAAGACATCTTGTGAATGTGGGGAATGCCAGGCCCCTACCGTGGTTCGTATTCCACGTTAAACTGTAGGTCCTCCATTTCATCTCACAATAACCCTACCATTACACATTAGCGTAAGTGCGTATAACCCGAACGGGTAGTAAGACGCGGTGCTAATAATAATAATATTAA
>CABFOW010004403.1:27019-53970 GCA_902141385.1 Timema californicum
CTTATCACTAAGGGGTATGAAAAATAGATGTTGGCCGATTCTCAGACCTACTCAATATGCTCACAAAATTTCATGAGAATCGGTCAAGCCGTTTCGGAGGAGTACGGGAATGAACATTGTGACACGAGAATTTTATATATAAGATATATATATATATATATATATATATATATATTTGCTTTCATTAATTAGTAAATATATAGTTATATATGTATATTATTTAATTAAAGTCCTGATATATTTATAGTGAGAGTGTTGTAGCTCCCCTTCGTGTCTAGCAGTTGGCTGTCTACCACTTTGTCTTCTCGTGTCGGCCACTTGGCTGTCTATCACTTTGTCCTCTTATGTGGGAGCTTGTCTATCACTTGATCCATGTCGTTTCTTCGTGTCTAGCAGTTGGTGGTTTACCACTTTGTCTTCTCGTGTCGGCCACTTTGTTGTCTATCACGTTGCCTGCTCCCATTATTTGTTATCCATCTTCCACTTGCACCCACTGCTCTCTTCCCCTTTATATCTTGTCCTTCATATCGTTCCTCTCTCATTCGTTTGCCAACGCCACGATTTTTAACTTTTTTTTGTGGCCTGCCTCGCTTCATCTGTAGCTGTTACAGATTATTTTTAACACACCACTGTTGATTTAGACGTTGCTAAAAATAAATATTTTTTTTAAAAACTTAATATATATTTTTCCTTTCCCCTTCGTCGTATTAGTGTTGTAATACTATCTCCCATCAATTTTACGCGGTCCCTTCCAAGTCGGAAGCAAAGTTTTGGGGCGTCGTCTCTTTTACATCTTGGGCAAGGGAGAGGTGTCATCCTTTCTATTCTTGGTGTCTCTTCTATTAAGAATTCGCAAAAGCAGGGCTGTGGACAAACTTTATGTGTGGGGCCCCCAATTGTCTTCCTTAACCTCCTAACCACCCCCGCCTCCCCATTGTTTGTTTGTTTATTGTTATTGCAGTAGTTTGCACCTATGTACAGTAGCCCCATGGCTTCTCTGGTGCTGGCTGACGGTTCACAGCTGACTTATGACAGTCAACATTTAGGTATACACCGAAATTTTGACTGTCAGAAGTGTCAGCTGCTGAGCACATGTTTTTGCAGATCATATGGTTCGGTGTAGGGATACGTAATTTGGTCTGGTAACTTTTCAAAGCTGTCAGCTGTCGGTCAGCACCAGGGAAGCCATGGGGCTACTTACTGTACCTATTTTCAGCCTTACATAGGGAAATGTCCTCAAAAGTAAATACATGCAATAATTAATGCTAGAAGCTGTTTTTTTTTGTTTTTGTGTTTTTTATATAAAAATAAGGGTTGATTTCTTTCCAACACACATCCTTGATGAGCTTGATCTGTATAAAGGTACAAAGAACAACCGTGCCAAGTTTGAAATCGGTTTATGAGTTCAAAAATTATTGTGAGACACATCCCCCACAGTCATGCATACTAATGCAAATCAGTGGAGTTAAAACAATTAAACCACATAACTATATAGCGCCATAGTCAAGCCCTCCCCCCCCCTTCTCCTCCCATATCGCGTGTTCCTTTGCGGCCGCACCATTTGCACACCTCCAAGAGAGGCCCTGTGCAAGAGGCTGGTGTTATTCTTACTACAAATATTGGCGTTTCCAGATTATGTCTCGTAGGTCGTTGAGTTTGTAAACCCTGATATAGTTCGAGGGAACATACTAGCATTCGTCTCGAGTGAGAATAAACACTACACTGGGAAGCCGGGCCGCGAGTAACGGGGGTGGGGGTGGAGCAAGGGGGCAATGGCCCCAAACTTCATATTCCAGTTGGGCCACATTTTCTCCAAAAAATATTTAATAAATTGCAGTTATTATTCTAAATTTCGCATCAAATAATGTCCAGATAATTAACAATAAGTATTTGTTTAGTGATAGGATTCCATTAAAAATTCCTGAAAACCCTAACTTTTATTTAATTTAAGATTTACGTTACTAGAGTAACGTACTCCAGTATAATAGAATACGCCACTATTGTGCTACTGATGTCGGTTCACAGAAAGCTAACTGTGCAATGGTACAATAATAAAGTAGCCTACACTCATTTAATAGGTTGATACATATTGCATAAAACATGATAAATCATTAAGTAACAAAAGTACCGAGTACGCATTAATATATTATATCGGATCACATTTTCTTAAAACGGCCCTGTTGGAAAGAGATGGTTTTGGTTAGATTCCAGCCTCTTGCTCTGTCAGGTCAGGCGTGTTGACCGCTCCGCTAATCCCTGTGCTTTACATACTTGCGCTATATATTTTGTAAGATGTGGCGAGGTTGGTGAACTCCCCCGAACGCCGGGTCTCTTGCCAACTACTTGTTATCTTTGTTCAAATCGACAACATTCCGGTTAAAAATGTCAGGCCTTGCGTCCTCTGGGCTGAGGGATACTTTCGAATTATTTTAAGAACTTTGTTGTCACAATACCAGCTTGGACAACCTTAAAGACGGACTAGTTTGGTTGGGGCCTTTACATTAATACACCGCGTTTACAATGCGTAGCAATGTTACATAGCATAAACTATTTAACCATGATATAGACCTAACTTTGCCAGATAAACTTTTAGCAAAGTAGAAACATGTTTAAAAACAAATTTAATTGAGATCAAAATTAAGAGTAAAGAGGAGGCACTTCTCGCGGCTCAATTATTCGATTGAATCATAAAGTAAATGCACATCAATTTGACGGGGACTGTTATCTATTGAATCAAATCTCAAAATAATATGGAGTACGTGGTCTAGTGTGGCAAGTATAGTCCGGGGAGTAGGAACACTTACTACTTACTACCAGCTGGAGCGCTGAGATTAGTTCTAATCGCGCATTTCACGAGATCTGGGAGTTACATGCTCTAGGACAAGAAGACGGGATGAGTTACATGCTCTAGGTGAAGAAGACGGGATGAGTTACATGCTCTAGGAACAAGAAGACGGGATGACTGCCATCAACGTGTCTGAACCCCCAAGAATGCTTATAGCAACCGTAAACGCTCTCTTAACATTGCTATACCTATATATCATGCTATTTACTATATAACATCGTTTTACCTCCCTCCTTCCTGCAGGCCTAATCTGTCAGGATAGTGTGTGGGGAAAGGTAGGGAAGATGGCAAAATATCTGTGGGTTCGAAATAATAGAATACTTTAGTTTTCAGGGCTAGTTAATAGCACTACAAATTACTGAAAAAATGTGATGTTAAAAAGATGTTACAAAAGATATAAGGCCTTTGACGTAGGAGCTCCTCAGAGAACTTAGCGAAGAATACCTTACTGGCTCGACTGACACCCCTCACAGATTCGAACCTGGTACCCCGGGCACGACTGTTATCCTCTAGCACAAATACCCGATGTTCTATGTGTCAGCCTCGATAGCTCTAAAACAAACCCCTTTATACTGCAAATCGGCCCAATTGCTGAGCACACCGGGGACAAGTTGTTATGAGTTGTCAGAGTTCTTTCCTAATGTTTACTAACTCATCACAACAAGTAAGCTAGCCCAGTTCTTTCACTTGCTTCGTTTCAATACTGTTATGTTAGTTTTAAACAAACATTCCACCAAGACAGGACTATTACAATCCTGTTATATAACATTTTACAGTACACTTATTTTTATAACAAAACCATATCACATTGTTATAGTATAGGTACTTAGTGTAAAGATAGTCCTGCTATCGTCCTCTCGCCCAATTTTAAATACATTAAATAGAAGAACGATAATTTAGATTGATGAACGGTAATATTGTCATCTCCCTCCCGTGCACATATCTAGATAGTAACGGTAAAAACTGTAAAACTATTTTTTTCTAGTATGTAAATTGTAAAGTAACGAGTTCTTAGTAATAAACATTTTTCAATGCAATCTGGCAGGGTTGTCAATGTTTATATTATTGTGAAAGAGCTGTAATGGAATGTTTGTGTTATTGAGCTAAGTTATTGGAATATTTATATTGTTGTGTCAGAGTACCATTTAAATATTCATATTGTTGCGGGTGACCTGGCTGTCTAGGGGTAAGGTGTCGGTGGGACTTCTGTGCTGGGGTCCGGGGTTCATTCCTCGGTCCCGGCACTAATTTATCTAATTGCCAAACCCTTTCTTCACCTCTGACAAAACGTGTATTAATAAATCACAACTTGTGAATGTGGGGAATGCCAGGCCTCCACCGTGGTTCGGATTCCACGTTAAACTGTAGATCCTCCATTTCATACTCACAATCACCCTACCATTACACATTAGCGAAAGTGTGTATAACCCGAACGGGTAGTAAGACGTGGTGCTAATAATTCAATTTCAATTTTAATTTCCTTAATAATAATAATATATTGTTGTGGCAGAGTTTCATTGATATGATACGTTTATTGTTGTGCATTTAAAGGATTGTATTATTGTGCTAGAGTTGTATTGAAATATTTATATTGTTGTGACAGACTTATTGAAATGTCTCTATTGTTGTGACATACTTGTATTGAAATATGTATATTGTTGTGATAAACTTGTATTGAAATGTTAGTATTGTAAACTATGTGGCATTCTTTTTAAAACATATTGGTATTGTTGCGCCAGACTTGTATTGAAATGTTTGTGTTGTTTTTTGTTGTGAACAGAGTTCTTCAAGTCCCTTCTCTCGCAGTCGAAGCGGGACTTCCACGAGATGTTTAAGAGGACGTATGGGATTTTATACGAGCAGAACTCGTACGTGTTCACGGACTTATTTGAAGAGCTAGAGAGGTATTACAGCAAGGGACAGGTGGACCTCGCGGAGGCCATGGACAACTTCTTCAACACACTGTACCAGAAAATGTTCACCGTGCTCAATGCGCAGTACAGCTTCGACGACAAGTGAGTGGTTAGCAAATACACGCTTATTTTGGTAGCAAACTCTTTCTGGAAAGTCTTTTATCCTACCTAAATACTACTTTACATTAGGATTCTGGTACGAAATAAGACCTTCCAAAACTGGTTTCCTACCAAAATCAGGATATATATTATAGTAGTCAAGAAGGTCGCGTCATTGACAAAGTTAGTCGTACTTTCAACCCAAGGAGCTGAATTAGGGAGGTTATACCCACATGGTAGTTTTCCATACTCACCCCCAAACAAATGATGTGACAATAATATTGAAACAAATATCATTAGTATGATCAACTTTTATTTCTAATTTGAAAGTTAATTTATCAAACACCTTATTAATGGTTACATTATTTATGTTTAAAATTTTAAGTACAATTTTCTGTGTTTATTAGGCGCGTATTGTTTTAATTAACTTGAATTATGTTATTAGTATAATTTTCTTTTAAATAGAGATTTGGAGCTCCTTTTAGAAAACAATAACATTTTTTTTATGGCCAACATTGATGAAATTTTAATTTATAGTAAACTAACATGAAGTACCTGGCTTTGCCGGGAGAGCAAAGCTGTGCAAGCATAAGTCTACAACAGGTTGCATAAGAAGTAGGCGCGGGGCACTGCACATGAAATAATGGCAAGCACTTTCTGTTATGTAGGACTGTTAATGATGACTCTCAGAACGTATTCACATTTCTAGATGGACTGGTGTGTTATTTACTATAATTGTGATATGTTCTGCTGCCATGCTCCAAGATGTCGAGGAGTGCAGTGCCACGTGCCAAACTCCTATACAACCTGTTGTACACGCATGTTTGCATAGCTTTGCTTTCCCGGCGCTGTACGATGAAACTTTGAACACAATTAAATGGTATTAGCATAGTTTTCCGGATGTAAGTGTATAGGAATTTTGTATTACTTATGGTTCAAACAAACTATATGTTCAGTTTGGGCTATAAGTTTCCTAACATTCTGTATATAGATTAGTATTAACTTTACAGGTATTTATAATAGCTATCAAAAGTGACAGTTGTAGATCACATGACTTGACATGAGTTCATGAAAGTAGATCTAGCAACTTTTTATGGCTGTTGAATGTGTCAATTTGTAAGAAGATTGAGTTATATGTCATATGTTGGTTAAAATGACTATCTTCACAGGCTAATTAAAGTAGTAAAACTACTAAGTCAAGTACACATCAAATGACCAGATTACTATTTGTTTATTGGTGAAACTGTAATTACCAAATCTATCTCATACATCCTGGTTTATATATGTCTAGAAGTCCTGGGTTCAATCCCCAACATCTCCCTCTATATACGAATGTGGGTGCATTTCCTCTAACTTACTCTACTATTCCTTGCCCCTTAGATTAATTAATAATCTTGATTTTGAATGCACAAAATAAATTATACAACAATATTTACTGTCAGTATAAGCTGCCTGTTTGTTTCAGATATCTTGGGTGTGTTGGAGAACACATGAAGGAGTTGAGCCCGTTCGGCGATGTCCCTCACAAGTTGTCTGTGCAGCTCAAGCGCTCATTTGTCGCCACAAGGACATTTTCTCAGGCGCTCGGCGTCGCCAGTGAGGTTGTCAACAACATGGGCAAGGTGTGTTTCTGGGCAGTTTTTTAAACTATATGCTAGTGGGTGACATACAACATTGCATTTGATTGACGCTTTCCATAGTCAAAAATCATGTAAGGAAGCCAATATTGGTAAAAGGTATATTTTACTAAATTTGCACCACCTGCCAAAGGTTTCAGCTAAAGAGCGCCTCTCTTGGTGTATGCATGCATGACATTAGATCTAGCAGATTTCAGAAATCTGGACCTGCAGTGGCAGTCAAAGACAACCTCGCAATAGACTAGATGGCCAGGTGAGGAGAAGGTTTGGATTACGATCTCGACAAGGGCACTAGGGATGGCTCACCCCGTGAGATTCATCATCCCATCTCCATCCTAGCAATGTTCTCCCCAAGGTTTTTCAAACGGGTGTCCCGCCTGGTCTATTTTACTGACTGCCCAGCTAATATCAATGTTTGTTTCACAAATCTTCAAATATTGCAAATTATGTCACAGCCTTCATTGACCGGCTGCTTAATAAACCACACACCTGGCAAAATTTCTGGGGGAAGCACTGCCTAGTGCTGGTGCACATCCTTTAACTACCTTTCTTAGTTCTACTTTCCAAAGTTAACCCACTAATAAGAATAACCATATTAAATTGATGACTTTTAAAAAATTACTGCAGATTTTGACTAACTTTTTTTTATACATTACATTACTGGGTAGTTTTAGATAACTGTGTAACACCTTTTAACATAAAAGTCTAACATAAAACATAAGGTGGCTAAAAACATCTGTATCTCTATTTAATCAAAGGGCTCTGGATCAAATAATCCTATGCCACATAACATTCAAACTGAGAAGTGTTTTGACCTTTTATTACTATTTTCAAATAGCCCGCCCCCCTCTCATGCGACCCCGCCCNCCCCCTTTCCCTTGAAAGGTAGCAGTCACAACTTTATGGATTACACTATGGTCCTACCTTATAAGCCACACCATAGTGGATCCGTGCAAGGTAAGCTTGCTACCTTCCAGGGTAAACAAAGGGCATACTATATTTATTTTGAAAAGCATCAAGAAGCTTATCCATCTTGACATGTTACACTACAATCCAGCTTATAAGATTGGTAAGAATTCTACCTTTAAGGGTAAATGGAGTGTACACACATTGTTAAATTATTTACTGATACAATTTTGAAAAAGCAGTTTTGATGGGGGTATTGGACTTCATTGATGCTTTATTTTTGTTTGACAATAATAAGAATTTAAATTTTATCCGTTTTCAAACTTATTTGACATATACAATGCTATAATATTTGTACAGTCTTGTATGACTTAGGACTGTGTTGATTGCTAATAAGTCGATTTTTTCAAATAAGAAATGTGACACATGATTAGCCGATTCTAAGTCCTTCAATTGTGTTTATTGTTTGGGTGATGAGGAGGTATCGGAGGAAGGGAGGGATGAAGCAGAATCAATGAAACTATCGATACAATTACAAAATTTGACCCAAGCAGAATAAAACGACTCAAATGTTTTCTTCAAATTTGTTAGTTTTTTTTAATATCCTTTTTCAGCCTTTTAACAAAACTGAGCTATTATCGACTGGGTCTTTTAGATTGGTTTTCAAAATCTATTGACATCCTGCCCAGCACATCTTAGTTTAAATTTCACAAACTAGGGGTTCAACAACACATAAATGGATTGGTTTTATTACTAAGATTTATCCATCAAGTGAATCGCATCTTTTTAGTGTTGTGTATGTGTTTGTATGTATAGCCTATTTTTAAATTATACCTGCTCTTTTATATTGTTATTTAATGTGTTTATTAGATGGATTACTCTTTGTGTTTATTGTCCCCTATGGGAAGATGTTTTATTCGTGCCCTGTGAATAGCTATATTTACTTTCCCTCCCTTGTGAAGACTTTAGTGTGGGATTTTATTGAGGCTAATTGCAGCTTTTTTGTTTACATGCCATTAAAATTAGCAATAATAATGATAATTTAGTATGTTCTGCAACATCTAAATTCTCTTTAAATTATGACCTACCATCCCATGAGATATGCAAAATTATATCAACATTGTTCTAAACTTGTCTACATAATTGTTGTATAAAACTAGGGCTTGTTTATTAGGCGGTTACCTAGGGTGCAAAGGTCCTATGAACTCATTCCAACAAAATGTAATTATTTAGGGTTTAAAAAATATTATCTATTTAAATTAAATAAGCTAATAATTATTTCTAAATAGGGAATAACATTTAGACTCGTGTATATTTTTAAACAATTGACAACACAATCACTTTTATTACACTCAGGGTCATTTTGTCTGCAAATCAATTATATCATTTAATTAAAAACTTTCAACAATATTAAGAGAAAGGGAAGAAGAGATCCTAATTTGGCACACATTGATTAAAAAATGGGATGGGGTGAGAGAGAGTACACACTTTTCTTATTATTTTATTTATCTCTTTTTTTATCCCATTATCATTATTTTGTGTCACACAGAGGGTGTGGTGTATTTATATTTAACAGAATGGAATTTGGCTCAAATTTTAACTCTCACCTAGGGTGTATGAAAACCTTGCACCAGCCCTGTTTAGAACAGCGTTTCCCAAACTTGTATACTAGCAACCTAGCATTTGTCAGCCATCTTGAAATAAAATATGATAAGGAACAGTGTTGTTTGTCATCAGATCCCTCCTAGCGCAGAGTGTGTGCGGGCACTCACCAAGATGACGGGCTGCCCTGCATGTCAAGGCCTGCCAGATCTCAAGGCCTGCAGCAACTACTGCATCAATGTGATGAAGGGCTGCCTATCCTACCACACTGAGCTAGACACGGAGTGGAACAACTTTGTTGGTGAGGAGACGTTTAGCTATTTGCTCATTTGGCTCTCCAACAAACGGATCCTGAACATTAGTGTCTTTTTAGTTTTAATATAAGGGCTACTAGTAGAGATAGGTTTCTAGGACTATTGATTCCTCAAATTTCTCCAAATATGAAGGGTTGGACTTGAAATTACTGCATACTTTTAACTTATTTTAGTTTAGCTTTCGATATCTTTTACTTTAACTATAACTGTACATGTATAAAATATTTGAAGATTCAAATCTGGTTTTAAGCTTTGAAAGATAACTTTAGATTCAGATTTTAATTTGAGAAGTATAAGATTCAACCCTCTCTATTTATTAGCAATATAATCTCCAGTTTTACGTGCAGCCCGAACGAGTACTAGGACAGAAAAAAAAATTGCTTGCCTTCGCTCACATACCACTGGTACTAATTGATGATAAATGATTGTTTAAAAAACTTTTAACTCAATTTGTTGCTGCATAGATTCCATGGAAAAGGTAACAGACAGGTTGATGGGACCATTCAACATTGAAATGGTGGTGGAGCCAATCAACATCAAGATATCTGAGGCCATCATGAACTTTCAGGAAAATGGTCCAGAAGTGTCACAAAGGGTCAGTTTATTAAATATACAGAATTATTAGCAATGACTATCGTTAACACTAAAACCTAGTTTACTTAATCAGGATATTTATTGTTCTTAATAGTCTTGAAGAGTTCTTATTTAAGATATTTAATTTTTGTGCACACACATTGCATTCTAAATCGTGTGTATTGTGTAAACTAATAGAAAAGTTTAAAACTTTAACCAATCAAATTCATTAAAAGAAAACTATTTCAAAAAATCTATTAACTGTAATAATCATGTTCACATTTTTATTTTTAACTAGAAGGTTAACTCGTTCTTAACATGGCTAAGCAGCACCAAAATTGATTTTAAATTAGAACGTTTCACCATCCACCCAACCACTTTTTAATAGTTCCACATTGTACAATCCTGAGCTAACTACATGGCAATTCCTACCTAATCATGGTAATCATTAAATTTAAATATATATATTTGAGACAAAATATTACCTTGTCCACAAATTGAGTGCACAAACAAATACAATAATCCATAAACAATGCAATCTTGACTTAAGCACAATTAATAAGATAAACAAACTAAAAGATTGTTGTAGAAATATGTTTGAAAAAAAAAGAGCATCACAGTTCACCAAAGAGCATAAATAAATAATAAACTTTGTGTTACAGAAACTTACTGAATAATAAGCATTATAGTTTTCTAAATAGTCACCAGAATTTGTCTATTTTAATTGTTATGTCATTGTAAGATAGGCACTAATTTATACTTTAATTTTTATCTTTGTGTTATTGCAACACTAATGGATCGATCCCCTTTAGGATAATTTCTAGTTTTTGTATTTATTTCTTTTTACATTTGCCTATACATTAAATGCCATATCGAGAAGTTTATTTTCTTTCTATTAACCATTTTCTTCGGCCTATTTTTAAATTTCAAACTTAGGATTACTGTGGGATGGTTCTTTTTACAAATTTGGCAAATCTAAATTTTCTTCCATGTTGAAAAGATTTTATAATAATTTTAGAAAGATTTTAAGCTATTATCCACCCAAACCCCTTTTCATTTCACAAATTCTCATTTTTAAATTTTAAGATTCATATGATTAACTTATATGGTTTATTTATGTGCTAGCAATATTTCACTTTTAAAACTGTCAAGCAGTGTTTTATATTAGTTGTATAAATTTCGAGCTCTTCCATTTCCCGAGGTTCAACTTTGAAATTTGATATATTCAGGCATCATTCAGCTCTCTGGGAAGGTCTATTGACTTATATATCAAACTTCAATTTTATATCACACCAAAAAGTGTAATTTATATTCGTTTTAGGAATCTTCTTAATTATGAAATTTAAGGACCAGACCTTATTGGTTGTAATGTGGGTCTTATATACGCCTGACATATTTCAATCGTCTACCACACTGAAAAGTAATTTTAGTATTTTAGTTTTGGGAATTTTGAAAACCCCCACTTCACCAGCCCGCTTTCTAAATAGTAAATATTTAACACTTATTTTGTTATAGGAGTAATCCCTCTACATTCTGGAAAGTTTTACTGTTCTTCCTTACTTAAAAGCGTTTTTATATTTTTGCCTAACCTCTACACCCCTTCCTTCCCTATTTTCTCAATTTAATCTTCAATCTTTTATTTTTATTTGTAGTGTATACCTGCTGCCGAACTTCAGTTTTCTATCCCACAAAAAAGTTGTTGTTTCTAATAGTTTTGGAAATGGTAGTCCCCATGTTATCCCTATTTAAACAAAATTTAAAACCCAGGAAAATGGTTAAAACCTTTTGGTAAACTGTTGTTGGACTAAAATAAAGTTTCTCACATCTTTTTCTTTAAAAATGCAATCTATTTATATGAAAGATAATTTTTATGAATATGATGATAAAAAAGGAAAAAGAAAATCTACTATGTCTCAGGAAAATAAGCGCATTCTTGTATTTAGGATTGGTGGTAATCCATTAATCATAATGGTCATGTTCTCTCAGGTGTTCAGCGGCTGTGGAAAGCCAACACTACAGCACCACCGGCGTCGGCGTGACACCACCGAGCTAAAGTTTGAGTCACTGCAGTTCAGTCAGACAAGCGCCGGGTCACTGGATAAGGGGAATAATGGGCCAACTCTAGACAGGCTGGTTAAGGACATACGGCAGAAGGTCAGTGAAACTTGTACCGAATCTTAGTTTCAAAAACTTTTTGAGGGTCTTTAGCCCATTTAATGCCACACCTATAATAAATTTGTTAGCAAAGAGTGCCAAGGCTATTTAATAATTTTTACAAGGTTTTACAAGAAAAATTGCAAAACTGTTATTTATGAAGTGAATTTTTTTAGATAAATTTATTTGCATATACTGTTACACAAAAAGGGAATGTTCTTGTTCTAATGAAATAATACACATACTTAGATACATACAACGATAAGGTTATTTTTAGAGATGGCCCGTTGAATCCTCGAACCATTAAAGATATTTTAGACTCGAGAAAACTTTGGATTCTAGACTCAAATCTCAATAAAATATTTTTTTAATTTTTTAAGTTAAATTTGTTCAAGAGCTTTAATATTGCTTGTTGGTGGTTCAGAACCAACTATAATTTAAGTATGAACTTAACAACCAGACCCCAGCACAGTATTTAACAGAATTTATTAATGTTATATGAGTCAGCGGCGAATTCTGACCTCAGAATCCAAGCATACATTCGTGAGGGACTAATGAATTGGGTGCCGGGTTTCTCCCCTGAAATTTTTTGAAAGTAACCACTTTGTAATCGCAGGGTTAGGAAGTTGGAAAACACCCAAAATACAAAAACTTCAAAGTTTAATTAAGACTTATATACTTTCTCTCTCTAGCACAATGCATAACACAACACTAACTCTCGATAGGCCCATCTCACTATTCTAAATAAAATAACTCTATACCACTATGAAGTTTAATAATTACAATTGGTTGGATGAAAAAATTAATTTAATAACTTAGTCAAAGTAAATGCAATGTACGCCATACTTGCAAAATAACTGTAAGCGTGTTGCGCCCAAACTGAAAATGTTAATAAATATAAGCTAAGATTTAGATATTATTATTATTTTGAAATTATGAAGATATGAGTTCAGATAAAAGAATTTTTTAAATGTTTACTGATAAACTTTCATTATAACATAAATATACTAAATATTATTTAAACACTTGGAAAAACATTTACTTTAGTTAAAATGGTCAAATGATCATTCTTAACATAATTAAATATAAGAGTGAAAACATGAAAAAGTGTAAAACTTATTAAAATAACAAGTTAAAATAAAGTTAACACCATCATTCGAAAGTTTTGTTTACAATGTGTATTAATTGAAAGTTAATTATATCTATGAAAAAGTCTAACCATGTCTAAGTCTTATCAGTATTTACGTCCCATTACACCTTTAGGCATTCCAGATTAGGTGAAGAAATCTCGATGCTGAATTGTCCAACATGTTTCAGTACTCATACACGTACCATATTCATGGAAACTGTAAACATTTAAATCAAAGAATTTAGTAAGAAATGTCACTAATAAGGTTAAATTGTGTAAAATAGAGCATAAAAATTAGAAAAATTTAAAAGATTAAATATGAAACTATCCAAACAAACAAACTTAGATCGTCGAAGGTTGAAACACGAGGTGTTTGGAGGACTAGAAAATGTTAACTGACAAGGTGTGGTTTATCACAGATTGTATGTATTGAGAAAAATGAAGCTTTATAATCGAAAAAAAAGAAGGTATAATTTTAATTGAGCGGGGTGTAAATATATGATGGTTATTGAAAATGATGTTAGTAAGCCTATGAAGGAATGGAAGGATAGATGGTGAGTAAGAAAAAGGAGTAGAATAAGTTTCTTATCTTCTCAACTTCGGCTCAAATGGGTCTATTAACTCTGCTGGAGGTTAGAGCTGGATAGATAGGGCTTACAGAATATTTATATTCTTAGTTAAGTTTTTTAGAGTATTAATTAGAATTTGGTTTGATGTCTGTAACTGCTCATTAATGATTTATTTTCCATGATTTTATATTGTGGCCAAATTATTTTCCTTAAGGGGCAGTCAGAACGTTGTTGTACATTGCAAGAAACCTCTCAGAGTCAACATTTGTACATGATAGCAAAATTTCCTCCTCACATTTCTTAGTTAATGCAGGATTTGATAAAGTAACTAACTGCAGCATTTTTATAATGTCCACTATAGTGTCCTCCATTTGCTTTTCAACACATCACTTCAATTCACAATATCCATTAACTAGTTCTTCATGGTCCATCCATGTATTTCAGAATTGGCTCTTTGGATAACTTTGGTTATGATCCCAGGACCCACATTTGAGACCATAATATTATTTGGATCAAAAATGGCTAATTCCTCAAACACAGTCCTACTCGGATTCACTGACATCAAGGAACACATATTTGTAGATGCTTTGGTGACCACCTGCACAAATGTGGCCTTAAGGCCTGAACCTCTCTTCACATTAATGCCATCCAGCGCCACGGAGGTGTTGCTTGTGAAAATGCCCCTCCTGACATTCTCAAACTCTGTCTTCGGGTTCTTTGGTTCACCAAGCAAAATGTGTGCAGTGGGGTAGCTAGAAAAAGCCTTCTAACTTTTTAATGAGGTCCAATAAGAATTTTGTATTTTCACAGACATACATAGCCTGAATGTGAATTTCAGAAACCGGATCCTTCCAATAAGCAAAATAAGCTCTCCGTGCATTATTAATTTCACACATTTCATTGGTCTTGCAAGAACCTACAATATGGGGGAAAAATTCAGAAAGGAAAAACATACTTTTGAGCCGAAAGTTTTACTTGGTCACCAATGGCATCGAGAACATCGAGCATCACTTCCTTAGCTGGTCCTGAAGGAACCAGGACTATGGAGTCAGTATGCAGAGACTTTGATTCCGACTCCACCCAAAATAAGCTTCCAACTCCACACCCCTGGAAGGAACTGTGCATAAATATGCTTTATCTTCCTGGTGTTTAAAAATATTCTCTTTGCCTTTATCACAGTGTCATTGAGTGTTGGTAGTTCCTGAGACTACACATTTCCCACCAGAGTTGATCAGATCAGCTCTTGGCACTAAAAGGGGGAAAAAGGAGTTAAATCAAATTATCTTTAATTAAAAGTTACCAGCCTATAATAATCTTTGGTGAGGAAAGTAATGGAAAATAGTTAACTATACAGTGTCAACCAATAATCAAATTTTCTTACAGCAATTTTTTTTAATAAGGCCTTTCTCATTTCCATTCACATTTATTGAAAGTATATTATTTATCAAGAGTATATATAACTGTAAGAGATTCAGCATTTTTATAATGTCCACTATAGTGTCCTCCATTTGCTTTTCAACACATCACTTCAGTTCACAATATCCATTAACTAGTTCTTCATGGTCCATCCATGTCTTTCAGAATTGGCTCTTTGGATAACTTTGGTTATGATCCCAGGACCCACATTTGAGACCATAATATTATTTGGATCAAAAACGGCTAATTCCTCAAACACAGTCCTACTCGGATTCGCTGACATCAAGGAACACATATTTGTAGATGCTTTGGTGACCACCCACACAAATGTGTCCTTAAGGCCTGAACCTCTCTTCACATTAATGCCATCCAGTGCCACGGAGGTGTTGCTTGTGAAAATGTTTTAGTATCACATACAAAATTAACTTTTGAGCGATGGTTAGCAATTTCAAGGCAGAATCAATCATACAATGAAGGTTATAAACTAAATCCATGTTAGAACAAACACTAAAAGTATCGTACACAATGAGGCCAACTGACAAGCACAATAAAACTCTTTTCTGAGTTAGGCGCTAGTATACAACTTATTAAACAGAAAATGCCCCTCCTGACATTCTCAAACTCTGTCTCTGGGTTCTTTGATTCACCTAGCAAAATGTGTGCCGTGGGGTAGCTAGAAAAAAAAACCTTCTAACTTTGTAATGAGGTCCAATAAGCATTTTGCATTTTCACAGACATACATAGCCTGAATGTGAATTTCAGAAACTTG
Organism: Timema californicum; assembly: GCA_902141385.1. Taxonomy (NCBI): domain Eukaryota; kingdom Metazoa; phylum Arthropoda; class Insecta; order Phasmatodea; family Timematidae; genus Timema; species Timema californicum. The sequence goes on from CABFOW010004403.1 coordinate 42,946, forward strand.
ATCCTTCCAATAAGCAAAATAAGCTATCCGCGCATTACTAATTTCACACATTTCATCGGTCTTGCAAGAACCTACAATGTGGGGGGGAAATTCAGAAAGGAAAAACACACTTTAGAGCCGAAAGTTTTACTTGGTCACCAATGGCATTGAGAACATTGAACATCACTTCCTTAGCTGGTCCTGAAGGAACCAGGACTATGGAGTCAGTATGCAGAGACTTTGATTCCGACTCCACCCAAAATAAGCTTCCGACTCCACACCCCTGGAAGGAACTGTGCATAAATATGCTTTATCTTCCTGGTGTTTAAAAATAGTCTCTTTGCCTTTATCACAGTGTCATTGAGTGTTGGTAGTTCCTGAGACTACACATTGCCCACCAGATTTAATTTGTGAGGCCAACATTAAATATGGATAAGACAGTCACCCAGAACATATTTAAGTCCCTCCACACACTTTGTCATGTAGTGTGCAAGGTTTGTTGCTACTTGTTGAACACTTAAATAACCCACTCCATAAGATTTAAGAGAATCCAAGATTACTTACTATCTTTTACCTTAAATATATTTCGGTATCCAACACCAAATATTGGATTCATCCACCTGCTCTATGAGTTGCTAGCCTTTCTAAAAGCTTCTGTTGTGTTATAATATGCCAATTCATAAGACAAGTCTTTCTTCATCTTAGTTGTATTCGACAGCGTGATTAATGATGCCTGACATTTTTACCTCCCGAAATTATCGACGCTCTCTTTTTTTGTTTTTCTGATTCGATGTGTTTCACACAGGAATCCCTGTGGCCCCATGATATAGCTACATTACAAAACTTGCTTAGCACTGTTTTATTGTCATTCATATACAAACCTTGTTCATCAAATTCCTTCTTGTGATTTTTCACTCTCACTGATGTCTTAGGCATTTTCACGCAGAGTAGTTTAAAAATCTCTTAACTGAACCTTGCAATAAATACTAAGCCAGAAATGCAAATGCGATCGAGAAATGAAGCCCCTGTAGCTTGTAGGATGCCATGCTATTCAATACCAACTGCATAATTTGGGTTTGTACGTCTGCACATACATCAACCTATCTGGTGAAACTTCAAATTTTTCGTTCATCTTGTCTATAGTTACTTTAACATACTATTTATAAACAAAGAAAAAACAAATATAAACACACACAAAAATATTACACTTAAGTAATGTCAAACTCACTATCTCAATATCACTATCCTCGATTTTCACAAATACCAATATCAAAATAATGATTTGTTAAACTATGTTTAGTCCAAACATGATCGCTTAAAGCAAGGTCCATATATATGGACCTTGCTTGAAACGATCATGTTATATATATATATATATATATAAGTTTGCACTTTTCATTCATGCAAGGGCATTGATATATATGTATATATCAATGCCCTTGCATGAACCTAAAGTGCGAACTTTTAAAGACTGAAAACATAGAATCAATTTATCATAATTTAAATGTATGTATTGTAATGAATCAAAATAGGACTCCTGATTTTTAATGTTAACCTTAAAAAAAAGCCTGTATATCTCTGAAAATACTCATATATCCTGTGATTTGTAAAAATGGAACCGCTGGGGTATAGTGCATACTCACCAGTGTTTCCACATTGAAAATAATATTGTGTGATGTCAGTTTCCAAAGTGAAATCTTAAAAAAAAGAAGTGTGTTTTGAAAAGAAAAAAGAAGTGTCAGAGTAAAAACAATAAAAATTTCCACTATCGTAAATGCAAATTTCACATGTTACTACTTATACCTGATCTATCTGGTGCCAGAACTAGCGCAAATCTGAAAAGTCAATCAGATTGCCTTTTGAGACTTAGCAATATAAGGCAGAGTTGATCAGATCAGCTCTTGGCACTAAAAGGGTTGAGTAAAAGGGGAAAAAAGGAGTTAAATCAAATTATCTGCAATTAAAAGTTACCAGCCTATAATAATCTTTGGTGAGGAAAGTAATGGAAAATAGTTAATTATACAGTGTCAACCAATAATCAAATTTTCTTACAGCAAATTTTTTTAATAAGGCCTTTCTCATTTCCATTCACATTTATTGAAAGTATATTATTTATCAAGAGTATATATAACTGTAAGAGTGCACTATATTTAGAAATCTAAAATTATTATTATTATTTATTATTATTTATTATTATTATTATTATTATTATTATTATTTCTGGGTGTTTCCAGAAACTACACTAATCTAGAACTAAAGATAGAACTTCACCTGCCATCACCCATTTAAAGACTAAATTCTGGCCCAACATGGATTTGTCAAGAGGCTATTGGTCAAGTAGAGCTCAACGATGCTAAACATAGCAGAGGCTCATTTAGTCAGTCATTGATGCTTGGTATCTTTGTGCAGGTGAAGGACACAAAGCAGTTCTGGTCTCACATGCCATATCACATCTGTAACAATGACAACGTTGCCGCTAGCCCCACTAAAGATGATAGTTGCTGGAATGGAGCCATGAAGGCAAGGTAGGCAGTAACTCTGAAGTCACCATCTCTAGGTACACTTTTCTACTTTTTTATTACTGTTGTGATTGATTTTTCCCAACCAGTTGTCCTTTTGCTCGCGGCTGCCATTTCACAAATAGATTCTTAGTTGTAGTTATATTTAGATATTAGAAACACACATGTCAATCATTATCAATTTTGTCGAGATTAAATTTTATTTTTAAATATTTCACGTTACTTTATTTTGGTTCATTCATGAAATATACAAAACTTTATTTTTCGAAGAGTCACACCAACTTCATACACTTCAATCATGTGTTTGATACATTTATTTTTTCTATTTATTTATTGGTATGCTCATGAATAGAATTAAACTGAATAATCAATTCCTCCCCCTCTTTCATGTACCTACATTCATTTAAAAATTGAGAAGAGGCCTCTCTCTCTTTCTTGAATTATTTGGTGAACATCATAATATTTCTAGAAAAAATCAGATTAAAATTTTGAAAAGTCAAAATTGAATATGATTATTTACTTTAAATTTGTTGAATCTCGAAGGTTCAAAAGACTCATACCTATGCATATAATATGTACACACATATTCTCCTGTGGACAACTCACTATTAGTTTAGTCGACCTCAGTGGTCTTGAAGTAAAATACTAGCCTCAGGACCCAATGTTTGTGGATTCAAACCCAGCCAGAGTCCACAAATTTTTCTTGAGCAATAAAAGTATCTAGCACAAATTCCTTTGGAGAGAGAGTAAGGCCTTTGGCCCTTTGTTGATTATGGCATGTAACTTAGTAGAACCCTGGAAGGTAGGTGAAAATACCTTTCCCATCAAAATTGATAGGTCCTTTCACTCTCACTCTTAGAAATTCTTGTGGGCTGATATAATGTGCTTCTTTAGAACGTGCACGTTAAATACCTTGAATAAAACTTAGCTTAGACCTTTACGAATGTTTTATCCAGGTATGAACCTCATATAGCTGGTGATGGTCTAATGAACCAAAACAGTAACCCTGAGGTGACGGTGGATGTCAATAGACCAAGCACTTTACTCAACGAACAACTCTTCACTCTTCGAACAATCACCAGCAAGTTGAAGAATGCTTACAACGGGCAGGACGTTGAATGGATTGATTACGGTATTTATACTAATGTTATATAGCTGTAAGTGCCTTATGCTTTGGACACACAGACTGCTATACTCTGAATGCAACGCATGCTACACTGTGCTGTGATTGTTTTCCACCACTCTTCATCAAAGATGGCAGGTGTTCATAGTATACCATGGGACACTGATTCTTTTGAGGAAGATAATTTACTTTCACCGTTGCTCAAAGAGAAAGTAGTAGAGATGTTCCATAAACAATTATATCACCGAATTTATTTGATTAAAGCTTCCAATATACTGGAGTAAAAAAGTACAAGAGAAAAAATTTAAGGTGTAGTGGAAGTAGATTACTAAAATACAAGTAGAGTATAGTGCAAGTAGCATAGTAAAATACAAGAATAGTATACTGCAAGTAGAGTATAATGTAAGCCAAGTACAAGTAGAGTATAGTGCAAGTAGCGTAATAAAATACAAATACAGTATAGTACAACTAGAGTATAGTGCATGTAGAGTAGTAAAATACAAGTAGAGTTGAAGAATACAAAGTGAAAATTAGAACAATTAGTCCAGACCTGAGATGTCAATTGAACTGGTCTACAAACACACAACATCGTTTGTTTGGTGGATGCATATAGTCGGCTACGTCCCACAAAAATCTAATGTAGTAAGCATAACGCATGTAGCATCCACGGTGCAGTGTGACCACCACCATTTTCTAATATGTTTGTGATATTTTTGACTTGTAGCGATCGTTGTGTTCCTATTGATCTGTGTGGCCAGGATGTTAGGTTCATGTCAAGTTCATTTTGAAACTTTTTTTTTTCAATCTCTAAATCCTGCTCCCATGCAAAATTTAATTATTACTTTAGTAGGCCTTTTATTTAGTTGAGAGATGGGTTGATTTCAAATCTTAATATTTCTTAGTAATCTTTAGGTTAATATGAATGGAAGTACATACAGTAAAGATTGATAGGAACAAATCAAAGAAGAAAAAGAAGAAACACTAGCTTTCCCAATGAAAATAAGAAATTTTGATCCATAACCAGTTACGGGGTTCATTAATAATCTGCTCCTGTAAGCTTTGTCTTATAATCATATAGGACTAAGGGTGGGTTTATATTCATGCGTAACCCACAGCTAATAGCAAAGAGTTTATAGCGTATAATCCACAAGAAGTTGAAACATATTCTTAATGATGATGTTGATACTTGATACACAATAAATAATGATGGGTGCACACTAAAGATTCCCTCCAACTGGACGGTGATGCTATATACATTCCATGAGAGGTTATCTAGCTCCACGCATGTAAGTCAGACACATCGCACATAGCCATAGCAAAAGCCCAACGGCAGAACTCCTATTAACCACAGAGGTAACAAACACCTCATTACGGCTCCTCTAACCTTTTATGTGGCTGTGCCTCCTGAGCATAGCCATGTGTGCAAGCAAACACAACAAGCATTTTGGGATCATCCTCCCCAATTAGTTGGTCATCACTGGGTAGCTCGTTGCTCACCCCTGCCCCACCTCGACCTTTTCTTGGCCCTTGGCTGGAGGAATTTCCCCTTCCCCTACCCATAGTGACGTAAGCGTTACAGACCAGAAACGGCCTTGGTTATAACCTCGGTTTCTCAAAGCATTGACTCTTAAGGTGCCCAGCGGGGACCTAATGGAGATGTCCTGACCAGCTACCCCCAGCTGAGTCTGGATAAATACTACCAACCAGTTAGTGTGTGGTGGGTAGGAGACCTCACCTTCCACCACCCCTACAAAGACGACGCTACTTAACCAACCTGACTAGACAGTTGGGGTCACCATGCAGCCAAGCAAGGAAGGACATTGACTGGGGGCCGCCAACATGGAGGCTGTAGCGATTTTGGGCGAGTAGATCTGAGACAGGCAGATCCCTCTTTCCCTACCCTCTCCCACCGTGAGAGCATTCGGACCAATGCATAACAGCGCACAGGAACAGACTAGGTCACAAATCCTGAAGTGTGCACAACACCAGCACCACCCTACTCTCAGTGGAGTGTGCACAATGTATAAAGTTGATTAACTTTAATTTCTCATGCTTTATATATGACATTGAGCAAAGATAGCACAATAACTTGAGACTTATAATCCATTGAGAATTTTAGGAGAGGCTCTAGATGATTAAAGGCTATTATATACAATAGATGGAAAACAATATAATTATCTTCTCTTCATGCTTGAAATGCATTCTGGTAGCCATACTGGTTTATTATTAACTAATTTTATTTGTTTTAGCATCAATGACTTCATTGTAAATATGATTGAAAATCAAGAAGAGATTTTATGTTTTTGATTCTGTTATTATTAAGCAGGAGGTCTACTATTATATATACAGTGTAATAAACATTATTTTTATGAGTCAGGCATTAAACCTAGTATTTTTAATCCCTATCTTTAATTATAAATTTTTATTTTTATTATAAACTGTACATTATACACTATGCACTATTTACCCCTAGTTATGTGTTATGCATGAACATAAACCCAGACTAAGCCACTAGTATGCATAATAATAGCTCTAAGCTATATTTTTTCAAACCTTTTTGATTTTAAATTTCTTTGGGGTCTTGAATAGTTGATGGAACTATCCCTGGCAATAACATGTTTGCATTGTTTATGTGTAGAGGAGAGCTCCTATGGATCTGGCAGTGGTTCTGGCGATGGAATAGATGACACCAAGGATGATGTGGAAGGCTCAGGCAACTTCGGAACGCGTGTGGAGGGGAACAACAACAGAGAACTAGGTTCTAAGCCGATCAGACCTACCAACATCAACACTAACAATGCAGGCGAGAATACAATCCACGTCAAACCCAAGAATACCACAGCAGGCACCCCTGCGGCTGTTCATCGTCACATGTCTGTCACCAGAGCGGTTGCTACCTATCTCCTACCCATCGTTGTAATATGGTTCGGTGGAATTTTCTCTGATTGGTTGTGATCTTTTCTATAGTTTTAATTGTACTTTGAGAAGGTAATGATGAGATGCATTATTGTTTTGATTTGTGTACTGTTTTAAAAAATAAAACAAAATGAGGAACTTTAAATTAACTATAAAAAATAAGTTTACTCATTAAAAAAATAAGAACATTTCTTAATAACGTATTTGACTTAATAGTAGCTCCAGTTACTACTAACAACTTTAATTTTTAGCTCAGATACTGTTGGCTACAAAAGAAAACTTAGATAAATTGAAATGAATACAAATTAAAAATACAAATTACAAGGGGCGAGCAAAGTCCACTTTTTCAATTTGTAGCGGACTCGAATTGAATATATGAAATATTCTCGAAGCCGAATCAAATAGTTTTATTGGTTTATTTATATTTGAAAAATTATTATATTATGGTTATTTATATAGCCTAATGCATTAAAATAATTTAGAAATAGTTTTATTGCCTAATTGTTAAGTAATATTTCATTACAATCTAATAAATCAAGTTGTTATCACAACATGCATATCAATTATTTCAGCTTTTTTCATATGGCTATTAATTTTCAATACATAAAACAGCTCAGAATGGCAGTAATTGAACATAAATTGGGTATTTTAGCTGAGCTGTAAATATTTATATTGGTGAAGTTGATATTCATTTTGAAGCCAAGCCAGAAGCTTTGCACACCCCTACAAATTACCTACTAAATAGTAATGAGAAATAATTTTCATTCTATTTGAACACAAGAAATTCAGAAGAAAAATACAAACACTTAGGTTATTACTGGTTTCAAAACTAAGAAAGACTCTGCTTTTAAAATATTAAAATACAAAATAAAATATTTCATGAAAAAATGAAAACTTTTAAGTCTTTATAGGCATTATTCTGAATCAAAACTCTCTTACAAGTTGCTATCACTTTCAGATACCACAGATTCATTTTTCTTGAGCTCTTCATCATTGTCTTTTTCACATTCAAGGTCATGATTCTGCCCTTGAGATGATCGTCACAGACTCGAATGAATTGTTTCTATTTCTAGTCCCTCGCCAGTCTTAAAAAAACGGATTTTCTCGTCTTGTGATAAATCAACATTTTAGAAAACATTCTAATCTACTATTTGATACCTTCAACGCACAAGACTTGAAATAATTTTCAATCATATCAGTACTGATTTTCTCCCATGATTGCTCGAACCAGGAAACTATCAACCTCTGTGACAGTCATCCAAGACCATCATCATAATGGCCAGTCTTCCAAATATTTGCTGCAAAGAAAAATTACCTCGCTTTTAGCAATATCATTTTTTTGTGTGACACTCACTCGTTTAAGCCATTGTTCCAAGATCCAATCGAACACCTCATCTGTTTAAAGGCTTCTAATTTTCGGTTCAGCAACAGCATGGCGATTTTGTTTTCTGGTTCCTTTTCAAGCTATTTTATTTTTTTCATCTCCCACACTTACTTCTTATTAATGTTATTTTTCCCAGCTGCTTCATGTTTCAGCATACATAATCGTAAAACTAGTTGATGACTGAAGAGTAGGGATCACACTTCTAGTTGAGTATAGTTCTTTAAGGAAAACCTCTTTTCACTTTTTTGAGGGGTTTTGTATCATGTTTGGAAGAAGGTTGATTAGAAAACATATAAAAGGGAATGAGGCTCATGAAACATTCTTGGAATACCTATTTCCAGACGAAAATTAGAGTCCCTAGCTACTTTTAGGTCAAATACGGTAATATAGGCTTTATACAAAATAAAAATATTTTCTAAATTTTAAAAGAAAATTATAACGAAATTAACCAAAACACTAAAATGTATAATGGAATGGGCCTATCATGTTTATGTTCTTGTGCATTCAACCCAATTTTGTTTTCGTCAGTTAAATATTTGAAAACAAGTAGAGTTCCTACTATGTTATAATACAAAATAATGTTTTCCCAAATTTGGGGTTTTCTTGTAAGGTAATGGACAAAGTCCAGATTATTTTATCCTATACTTTTTTTTGTTATACTTATAATACTTTAGTTTATTTTATCTCTATGTCGTAGGAAAATACTATTTTTATTTCTTTTTTATCAAAGGATAAAAACATATTTTCCCTTTATAGAGTTTTACTTTTCATTTATGTTAGTGATCAATAAATCTTTCTTTAGTTGAAAAATTCCAAAGCATGATTTGTTAATGTGTTACTATAGTAGTTTTCACATTAAGAGGGATAATAATGCTTTATAGCTCTCAATTTTATCAAAATTATTTAAAATGTCCTTGTGTGTAGTTAAGTTATTTATTTTAAAAGTGTCTCAATTCCTAATATCTATAATTTTTAAATTATGGAATTTGGAGGAGTTGCCATATTATGTACATTTTATATCTATATATATTGATTGCTTTTTATGTGCTAGTTAGAGAAAATATGAAAGTGCGCCAAAAAATATTTGGAAACACTTAAGGATTTTTAGTGTATTTTAACCAAACTTGTCCCCCTTATATCTAGATATATTTTTGTTTTATAACTGTTGTCTCACTGTTACCCTCGAAATAGGGATGCAGAAAAACCAACATATCCCCATCAAGCAGTGGCTTTAATGTTCTCATTGTTGTATATTATTGATCTGAAAACTATGACAGTGAAAAATTGTTCCATGAAGAATTTTGTTTTTCATTTTGTGGTTGATAAAAGATGTAGAAGTGTAAACTCACAATGAGCAAAAAAAAGTGCCGGGAACATTTTATTTTATTTTATTTTATGAAAAATTATGGGGACAAACTAAAAGTGTAAATTTTAGGTTCAACCTTTTTCATCTATAATATTTTTAACACTACGAAATGTTAAAATGTGTGATTGAAGAAGAAAAAATGAAAAAATATGTTAAAAAAAGTAAAAGTTAATTAGCATAAATATAATTCAGGGATTCTTGAGTGTATACGTAACGGAAATCGTTTTTAGCCGAGATTAGAATCTGGAGAAATGAACACTTCAAGTGTACTTCTAGCTTTTTATATAAATACTTGGAAATGTCTTTATTTTACCAAGTAACTGCAAAGCAGATATTAGAAGCAAAAATGTCTCTTTATTAAGAAATACTACAAACATACGTAATGAGAAAAGAACAAGTTATGATCTTTTTAAATGTTTTGTATTTTATACTACAATAAGAGTATATGAGACTGTGATTATATTAAACAGAAGAAATACACAACTTGTGTGCGGGGACACTGGGCTTAATTTCAAAATAACCCAAGAATTAGTACCATTTGTCAGGCAATTCATAGTATGCCACATTTGACGGGTAAAATAAATACAATAATTCCAAAATAACACCACAATATCTACTGGTACTACCAGTTTGTTTATAAAATTTTATAGACCCACAAGAAATAAGTTTAACCTATTAAATATGTAATCCAATAAAATAATATAAAATCAAAAGTCTTTATGGTGAAATTTTAATAAACTTTGAAAATTAGTTCTGTAAAAAATCTGTTTATTCTTTAGTATAATATTCAAAACCTTTCTTGAACAATGTGAACATTTTTATGTATAGTATTGGTCGACTCAATTTTTATACATATTGCTGTTCATTCAATACATACTTTTAAATGTGCATTTCAAGTCAACAGTGGCATATGCAGGATTGCAAAGTAGGGGAGGCTCAAGGGATTATGGGGTAAGTTACCTACAACTGCTGGAGGCAATTTTTTTTAGCATTATATACACTTAAAACCTCTTTTTAAAGTTTTTTAAATGGTATTTGTTGACTTGATAATTTACATTTTTACTTTTATAAATGTGTCATTAATATTTTATGAATCTAACAAAATAGAAATTCCCAATTATTTATAGGTAAATGTGTATATCATTATATTTTTAGCAAAATATATTTAAATAAATTTTACATACACATATATTTTATATCAAACAATCAATAAATATGTTCCTATAGTTAGGAAATAATAACAATACCTATTAGCCAAGGTCTATATGGTGGTCATATTAAGTTTCAAATATTGCCACTAAATCTTCCTCAAGACTCAACACAATGTAATTTTCCACAATAGTGAGAATAAGATAATCTAATCTTGCCTGCATCATTACTGTTTGGAGCCTTGTTTTTATAAGAGCTAGTTCTAAAATTGACACTCATCAATGAATTAAACTAAACTAAAAATAAATTTACAGCAATCCTTTGATATATATTGTTGAGCATAAATAAGGGGAAAACTGTTGAGTGTTTTAAACAATTAACTTACAAAGAACGACTGGCAGTGAAAGAGGGATAAGAGGTTAATACTACTGACCAAATAATGTTTTCGGAGCTTAAAGATATCTCGCGTCCATTCTATGATAGTCCACTCCTATGAAATAAATACTTTTTGTGATTGATACAGAGACTATTTCTGATCACCTAATATTTTCTTTGTTAAAATAGTTTAACTGGTCATAACACCCCACCC
>CABFOW010004404.1:0-17049 GCA_902141385.1 Timema californicum
AAAAAAATCTAAAGATGGATGGGTACCTAATGAATATGAAAAAGTGGTCTTCACGATGCCGTCTGTCTGTCTTTATAACTTGGTTTATAGACGACATTTTTTTACCAGTCAGGCTAAAACTTGGTATTTAGGGTTTACTTAAGGTTCCCTCGAAATGTTTTTGAAAATAAATATTCAGGGGAGCTTACTGGAGGAGGAAAAAGAGATAAACACTATTTTTTTCAAAATCTACTTAAACGATGTTGATCAAATTTGGTATCTAGGCATTGTTTTAAAACTATTTAAAAACACCAATTCTCATTTACCTATAAAAATTAATTTCATGGTACTTTACATACACGTAAATTTCCGATTCTGATCGTATCTCCAAAATTATTTGAGATAAGATAATATCTTATCGTGGTTAAGTTGTATTACTATTGAAGCTACCGGCCCCGTGGTAGAGTGGTCAGTGCACCTGGCTAAGAGCCTAGTCCCGGGCTCTATTCCCGGCTGGTGCCTTGGGTTTTGTTCCCGGAAGGGAAATTACTACTCTGGTTGCCGGGATTTTTTTAATACGTCTTAAGTTAGGTTTGAAAGTTTTCACTGGTTCCACAACCTCATACCCACTATCACCATCATACTCACTATCACCCTCATACTCACTATCACCCTCATACTCGCTATCACCCTCATACTCACTATTATCATCATACTATCAGCATCATACTCACTATCAACCTTATTAACAATTAAGGTAATGTTGTTTTTAACTGAAGGTTTTCTAAAATAGTAGATAATCTATAGAAGGCAATTTGTAAAAATATTGTTTTAGAAAAATATATATTCTTCTTCAAAGAAACTTATGGAATTTATATTTTTGTTGATCCAAAATAAGCTACAAATTAGGAGCTTGCAAACTTTCCTTTTAAAATAAATGATAAATTTTAAAGGGTTTTTTTAACATCACGTCTGACTATATATTCGGGTTATTTGCTTGTGTACTAATTAAGTTAATGGTTTTAGGGATTAGGAGGGCTATAGTCATAGGAATTGTACCCACATTTGCGTGGAAAACCATTTTGGAAAAAACCATACTCAAAACATCATACCGAGACCCGAACCTCGATCTCCCCGTCATCGCCAGTCTAGTCTACTGCGAGAGTAGCGTGTTAGTCTACTGCGAGAATGGCGTGTTAGTCTACTGCGAGAATGGCGTGTTGTGAAAAATCACTTCAATCAAATTTCTTGTTAGTCCAAATCACATTGTTTGTACTAAAACCCAGCAAACGTTCAAACACTTCGAGATTTTTATGTAGATCTAGATAGAGTTACCCGCCTCGGTGGCGTAGTTGACTAACGCGCTTGTCGTGTAGAGCTCGACTGCTGAGAATGGGGAGATCGAGGTTCGAATCTCAGTCGGGTGAACTGAGGGAGGTTTTTCCTAAATAGTTTTCCACTCTCCCTCCACGCAAATGCGGGTTCACTTCCTCTAATTAAACCTTCCCAATTCCTAATCCATTAGAGTAATTGATACTTAAAAGCGTATAACCCGAACGGGTAGTAAGACGCGGTGCTAAATATTTTTATTATTATTAGATAGAGTCCGCTGCTTTTTTTTTCACCTCAACCATTTTTGTAAGACATCGGGAACCCTGTTACTTAGTAAGATTCAGGAAAAAAATAAACAAATAAAAAAAGGAAACGAAGTTTTACTCTGGGGTTATTGGCTTCCAAATTGAGTTACAAGTTAATTGAAAAGAAAATATAAATCTTAGTTGATGTAGTTATTGTATTTGTGCTCCAAACTTTGTTGAGATTCTTAGATTGGTTATTAATTTAAAATGATAAAGTGTAGCGGATGGATAAATTTGTGATTCGGCGACAATCCCCTACCAGCTCTCCTACCGTAGACGGGGTATAGCGTCATCTCGCTATATGAAGGTCGTGCTAAATCAAGCCCCCCCTCCCCCACTAACCCATTCTCACGACGTCTTAATGGGTTCAACAAGAATCACAGAAACTGGCGAGGAAAGGTGGAAGCCGGGAGCACAATAGTCAATTATTTATGTCCACAGCCTTGCCCCTTGAATACTGCAACCTGATCTACTGCTCCTACTGCCGAGAGTGTTGTCTTGGGGAAACAACCCGCTATGTCACTCTCAGGCAGCGGCGTGACGTGGAGTGTTACCAGAGTGCGCAGAGCTTGTTTAAACCGTACCTGTGATCAGTGGCGTACAGCAAAAGGATACTAGAGGGAGCATAACCTGTTAGAATCTACCTTTGATGTGTTCTCACTCCCTTGTACCCCATTAAACTAATCAGTTTAGCTTGTAATATGTTCTCTCTCACTCATTCTGTCCCCATTTGACCAATCATACAAAGGCTCGGACATACATGGTAATGTATTTTAGTTTTCTACTGAATAATGGAACGGATGGTTTTAACAAGTTACCTGCCTCGGTGTCGTAGTTGGCTAACGCGCTTGTCGTGTTGAGCTCTAACTGCCGAGGACGGGGAGATCGAGGTTCGAATCTCGGTTGGGTGAAATGGGGGTGGATTTTCCTAAATGGTTTTTCACTCTCCCTCCACGCTAATACGGGTTCACTTCCTCTAATTCAACCTTCCCAATTCCTAATCCATTACAGTAATTAGTACTTAAAGCGTATAGCCCGAACGGGTAGTAAGACACGGTGCTAAATATTATTATTATTATTATTATTATTATTATTTAACAAGCTCTGGTTTCCCTGGCAACTCACCGCTGATATCAGGACTGTTATAGGACAAGCTATTGGTGGAGGGAGCTGTTCTTTTTAAGACGTTGCTTATGTAGAATATAAATCCATATTAAATACCAACTCGTTTTACCTTCTAACGTTTCATGAAGTTCACTGCCTCGTTAATGGTCGAGATGGTTTAAATATTTTATTTCAAACGCTTACCAACTGATCTTTGAGGTACTTCGATTCGAATCTTAGTGAGGGTTGAAAGTTAGTCTTCGCATAGTTTGTAAACAAACAGTTTACGAGATATTCGGGGTTGGCCGTAAGGGGGTCACATAAATTAAGACGAGAGTGTAGTCAATGGGAGAGAAAGAATATCAATGTGTTTTGCAATTTTTATAGCAAAAACTTTTTTTTTTTAGCTAAAATGAATAAAATTTTTCTCCAGTAGAAACGAGTTTAATTTTCTTAATGTGGTGATATCAACAGTTGTTGAATATCTGTCATGAGCATAGCAGCATTAGATGAGAAACTTTGTAAATAAATATAAAAAGTTGTCATTAAATTCCATAATACCCTTGACAAATATTCAAAAACTATTGATATCAACACATGAAGAAAATTAAACTCTTTATGTTTCTAATGGAGAAATATTTGATCTATTTTGAGTTTTGACCCAAAATAAGTATTGATATAAAAACTGAAAAAATACTGCCCCTAACTTATGTTCCCTTCACTCCCACCTTAAGAATATCACTTGTATATTAAACGTCTCTCAAAAATAAACTTTTCAAAACTAATCTTATTGATTATTTGAAGGTCAAATATGTGTATATTTCTTTTTCCTGAATAATACTGCCCCTACTGTTTTATTTTACGAAATAACTACATGCTGATTTTCATTTTAAAAAATAGCCCGTTATTTTCAAACTGGAAACTTATATTACTACAGTGGCGGGGAGGAGGGGGGGAGAATGTTTTACAATAAGTACAGTCAACTCTGTAGTGAACATTAGGTTACAGTGAAACTAGTTCATTGGTCCGACCCACATACATTTCAATGTATGTTAGAAAAAATTTGCTTATAATGAACCCTCAACTTCGGTTTAAGTGAACAGAAAAATTGAAACTTTATTATTATTACTATTATTATTATTATTATTATTAGCACCGCGTCTTACTACCCGTTCGGGTTATACGCTAATGTGTAATGGTAGGGTGATTGTGAGATGAAATGGAGGACCTACAGTTTAACGTTGGATCCGAACCACGGTGGAGGCCTGGCATTCCCCAAACTCACAAGATGTCTTGTCAGAGGTGAAGGAAGGGTTTGGTAATCAGACAAATCTGTGCCTGGACCGAGGATTGAACCCCAGCCGTCAGCACAGAAGTCTGATACCTTACCCCTAGACCGCCAGGTCACCCAAGTGAAACTTTCAATAATATAATTATGATCATAATTATTTAAAAACTTAACATTTTTTGTTGTTTTAACTTGAATACACAAATTCTCTACCTGAGTTATTGTTTAGGTAGCACGAAGCTTGATTTAAAGTGAGGAGGGGGGAAGGGGGGAGAGTTGAGCTTAAACAGTCACTGCGCTCTGAGCTGGCCTAAGCTTTAATACCTTTGTCCGCGGCGAGTAAATAAATCGGTTTCAGTGAACTTCGGTCATATTGGGAGAATCCAAATTTAACTCAAGTTTATCTAGTGCTGCCATCTGTTTGGCAATCACGAAACCTTTCTAATGCACTTTACATTATGTTTAAAAGAGCTCTCTGTCATATTTAAATTAATATCGTAAAAAAAGTATTTGCTGGGGTCCTTATGAGGTCTTAGATGTAAAGTAGATGACCTGGAAAAATGTATGTAATGTGACTTTTCCCCCCTTTTCGCCCCTTCAAATTTTAGTGGCCCACTTCGGTGGATGCATGGTCTAAGACGTCACTCTCGCAATAGACTTGACTGTCGATGACGGGGCGATAGAGGTTAGATTCTCAGTCGTATTTACTCAGGGTGTTTTTTTCTCTTTAAATGATTTTCCACTCTCCCTCCACGTAAATTGGTGTACACTTCCTTAAAAATTCAAACCTCCTCATCCCTAACTCATTAGTGTAATAAGGATATAGTCTCTAAGTGTATAGCTAGAACGGGTAGTAATACAGGGTTCCAATAAAAAAAAATAACATGTTTATCTAACAATCGGCGAACGCAGAACTGAAACAGGTTTCGTCAAAATTAAAAGTACTGGTGTAACTGTGTCACGTGGGCTGATATTAGTTCAATCTGTCCCCGCCAGGGTTATTAAACCGCAGGCCTGGAGCTTCCACAAATAAACATCTTCTTTGAGTATTGTTCCTGTGACGATAACGTGGCGACATATACCGAGTGTGTGTACGGTATTATAGGGGGATAAATAAGAGAGAAAACAAAAGATAAACCTACTCAAAAGTTAGAGAAGGAAGTCAACTTTTGGAAAACCCTCGAGAAACTTTTGCTAATAACTATCACGTGGTGGGAAAGATAAGAACATAACGTGAGCTGTGTTACAATCTAGGACACGTGATATTAGTATCTCACGAGAATGAATCGGTTGAACATGTCCATTGGAAACTTTTTTTTTCCTAAACACCACGTCTTACTACCCGTTCAAGTAATAAGCATAGGGGTGACCTGGTGGTCTAGGGGTGAGGTGTCAGACTTCTGTGTGGACGGCTGGGGTTCAATCCTCGGTCCCGGCATGGATTTATCTGATTACCAAACCCTTCCTTCACCTCTGACAAGACATCTTGTGAATAACACATTAGCGTAAGTGCGTATAACCCGAACGGGTAGTAAGACGTGGTGCTAATAATAATAATAATAATAATAATAATAAGCATAGGTATTAGTACTGATGTGTTAGGGGTGAGTAGGGTTGAGGTTTAGGGGTATCTACCCGTATTTGTCTGGAGGGATAGTAAAAAAAGAGGAAAAACCACACTTTGTACACCCGACCGGGATTCGAACCTTGATCTTTCCATCATCAGAGCCGGTGATCGTAACGCCTTGGTTCGTTCAAACACCGAAATACGTGAGAACTTTTGCCATATAATTATTTTAAGAAAAGATTAACATTTTAAAACTAATTGGTTCGAACTTATATTTATATTATTGGGATATACCTTGGGATGATTTTATTTTTATTTTGACCCTAGCCCTTAATTTAAGGGTACATAGTTTACTAATTATCTATTTTGTTATCAAATTTGAAATATTTTAAATAGGGCTCTAGCACTTTGGCTCAAAATTGGTATCTGATAAGTTTTAACAATATAAACAATTATATATAATGGTTTTTCTGAAGAAAAAAAAATAATAGTAGCTTACTGATATATGACTTTTGAAAATTTTGCATTATTTTAAAAATAGCTCAAACCATTTTGTTTAAAATTAATATCTAGGTACCTACTATTATAAACTATTAATAATGTGATGTTTATTTTTCAAACATAAATTAATAATTTGTAGTTTTTTTTTTCTAAATTTTAGAAATTTTATAATATTTCTTAGGATTCAGTTCTAAATGGGTACTTTGTAAATAGTTTTTATGATAAATAAGAACTTTATTTTATATTTGATTTTAAATATAAATTATCTGAGAGTAATCTACATTCTACCGAGTTTAAAAAAAGATTGTAAATGGTGCAAATAATTGTGTTTGGAATCAATATTTGAAGAATGTTTATTGTTATTAACAAAATTATATGCTTGTTTTACCAAGAAAAAAATTTTAAATGTTAGTTTACTAAAAACCCGTCCATGAAAATTTTGTTCAAAGCTGTAATTAATTTACTAAATATGTGGAAGATCGTACGATTGTGTCGTAACACTTACTTAATGTATTTCATAGCATGTATTTGTGATAAAATCACTCCAGTCTGTTTAATTCTGAACTTGAACGCCATGGTTCAAATCCCTGTCCAAGATATTGGGATATTTTATTCAAACCCCCAATAGAATTTAGATGTTTTGTAAGGGTTGTTTCCCCCTCAAACCTTCCAATAAGTCCGCATCCCTGTTTCCACACACTATTTATATGCCTGCCCGGCTGTTGCCAGTGCAGAAACAACCCAGACTTAACCTCGGGCCTCTGGGTACCCGAACTCGCCACTAACGGGTATAATGGATAATAACATATTATAATATCTATTGGTTCACACCACAACAATAATTATAAGTTATTTATTCTCACCAACATCTTCCACAGCAGTACACACTCCAATAAAATAGTCCTATTTATGCACAATAGCCAGTTCTTCATAACAACACAAACAATACTTTTTTTCTTATAAAAAAAACAAACACCACCAACAATCATATCAAGAACGTTTCTCTGGGTTACAAAAACAAAAGAAATTTAATATCCATAGAGATTTTAGTACTGGCAAGAAATGTACTTCTTCTTTGTTATTGTGTAAGACCACACCCAAGCACAGGCATCACTGGTCCTTTCAGTTTTTTCTTGATGAATGTTGAACAGTTTCTTTGAAATTTACAATCCTCATTCTGTGTTCTTAGATGTAGTTGTGTAGTTAAGAATATCCAGAACAGGTTAACAATTAATTATTGGTGAAAAAACTAATTTATATTGGAACAAAATGATTAACATATTTTAATTAATCTTTATGTAAAGTAGATGTTTATTATTATTCTTAAATTACATGTATCTCAAATTTAAAGTAGATATATATTTTTCTGGAATTACTTATGAGTAATTTAATGTGTGTCAGATATATAAAGGATAAGCTTCCCTCCAAATTAAATATAAGATAATGGAATATATTATTATTATTATTATTATTATTATTATTAGCACTGCGTCTTACTACCCGTTCGGGTTATACGCACTTACGCTAATGTGTAATGGTAGGGTGATTGTGAGATGAAATGGAGGACCTACAGTTTAACGTGGAATCCGAACCACGGTGGAGGACTGACATTCCCCACATTCACAAGTTGTGATTAATACACGTCTTATCAGAGATGAAGGAGGGGTTTGGTAAATTGAATATAATTAATCAATTAATTGCATAAAATATATTGGCTTTTTGTCTCTACCTACCATTTACCTATAACTCCAACAAGTTATAGCTAAACATGCAAAGGAGTAGAAAGTTATTGTTTTTAGACGAGATGTAGATCCAATCAAAGTCTTCATTCTCTTGAGAATCATTTAGTACAACTCCGTACGAAATTGGTTTGCTTGTTTTTATATATTTAAGAGAGCAATTCTTGAACCTTATACCAGTTTTTCCTCTTTCGCTTTTATTATTCAAAACGCAAGATAAAAAGGGAAGAACGAAGAAAAGCAAGTAATAGAAAGTTACACACGCACATGGGAGGTAGAAGGGTGTTAGAGAATGATAAAAACGTAGGGCGCTATATATGTAAAATAAATAGGAATGGAAAGAAGGGGGAGGGGGAGAGAAGGTAGTTGTTTCATTCCTTGCGAGAAGACCTTGAAAAGAGGATTTGAGCTCAACAAAGCATAACCCCCGTACGACTCAATCCCCAGTACGTACCGTAGTATTCCGCCCTGATTTTAATTCCCTATTCAAACCGAATTGAAAGCCCCTTCCACAAGGCTATGTGACTTCCCGCCTAACAGATGTGTGGGGCGAGCTTGTATACACAGAGATGATCAGGGGTTTCCCACCCCCTCCTCCCCGACTGCGACTTCCTACAGAAGAAGGCAGAGAAGGGGTGACTACAAATTGAGTTTGGAAGGGCAAATATAAGCATGATTTATCTAACATATATTTTTTAATTAAATTACACGTTCTTAGCTACCAGATGTATATACATTTTTTCTAAACGAACTCACAAAAGCCGTCAGGAAATAGAACCGGCCCGGATTTTTGTTTGGAAATAGTTTTATTTCCCATGTTTGATCAGATATAGTTTAACAATTTTAAAAGGTGTATTAATGTTAATATTTATAAAACCATATGGGATCTTTCACAAGATTAAATTCAATAATAATAACTTTTCAATTCATTTTAAAATGTGTTCAATCATAAAACAATCGCTAAAAGACTTACTCATTAGTTTAAACAGATTAAAGGTTATTAATCTTTTAAAACCCGTACTTTTAAGACAGATTTTCAAATTTTTAAAAAAAATTGTAAATGTAATAAATCAAAGAAACTAGAACTGTGTTTAAGGTATTGACTGGTAAACCCAATGGGAAGATACCAATGGGAAGACACAGATGGAAGGAGGGTGTAATGAGGTGGACTGGATAGAAATATCTCAAGATGATAATAATAATAATCTACTTTAATGGCGAAATTAAGGCTACCGCCTTTTCTTACACTTGACCAACAAAATTAGAATTAAGTCTAACAGAATGATATACATGAAAACACACAAATAATAGAATATAAAAACTAGAGCTAAAATACACATAAAATACATAATATTAGAACATAAACATGGTGGCCATAAATCAATTTAACGCAAACATAAATAACTCTCACACACACACACACACACACACACACATGGTGTGATTACATCCCACACTCCTAAATCTCGCGAATGAGTTTCCACACGCTAATTATTTGAAACTTTTCGCTAGAAACCATTCAATTCTAATTTCTTTATAAGGGTGACCTGGTGGTCTAGGGGGTAAGGTGTCAGACTTCTATGCTGGCGGCCTGGGTTCAATCCTCGGTCTCGGCACAGATTTATCTGACTACCAAACCCTTCCTTCACCTCTGACAAGACATCTTGGGAATGTGGGGAATGCCAGGCCTCCAACCTACCATTACACATTAGCGTAAGTGCGTATAACCCGAACGGGTAGTAAGACGTGGTGCTAATAGTAGTAATAATAATAATAATTTCTTTATATTGTTAGGATATTCCATGAACGAGAAGCTGAAACAATTAAATAATTTTAATAATGATTGAAATTATGGATAGGAATGAACAAAGTTTAATTTTCTTCTGATCGAGTGTTGAAATTATTATTAGGGTTGAGTGAGAGTATACGTGGTGAAAGGGATTGTGGGTATTTGAGAAGTCAATAGTATAAAGATAAAGAGGATGTAATGAGATGGACTGGATATAACGAGCTCAAGATAGGGATAGGTGGAGTAAATTTGTAAGTGAGGCATTGAACGTTCAAAGTCATAATCCCATAGAGTTAGTAATTAGGTAATTATAGACCCATACCTTATTAGAGTTAGATATAATTTTGTAGACGTTTTACCTTCATTTGTTTGTAGTAAAAAAAAATAACAACACTAAAGTTACAATTAACTATTACCTCAGAGAATTAACGGTTTATGTGTATTGGATGAACATAGAATAACTGCGCTCTACAGGGTGTATCTCAATCACCATTGTATTGAATTTATATACCTTCCCTTCCTAGCTAGCTGTAGCCCTGAGCATTAAACAACAATCAGATATACTGAGTTTATCTTTATTTTTACGTGTAATAATAGCATAATTCTTAATTCTTTGTTAGAGCTATCAAGGCATTATTTTTTTTAAACAAACAACCAAACATGTGGATGTATTCTTTGATAAGTATCCACACACAGGAGCTATTAATGAATTAATAATATGAGTATATCGGTAATAATTAGGTAGTTAATTATACATTTGACATAATTTGAAGGATACAGGAGAAAAAGGGGGCAAGACCAATTTTTACTCAAACTTAGCTAGTGCTGCCATCTGTTAGACAATCAAGAGACCTTTCTAATTCACTTTATATTATGGTTTATATAGTAGGTATCTGTCATATTTGAATTAATTAAAAAAATTACTTTCAGGAGTTAAAGATATAAATTATGTTGTCCTAAAAAAATGTGGGTGATGTGACTGCCTTCCTTTTCCCTAGTACCCTCCATTGTCTTTGACAAAGGATACAAAAAAACTATGCATGAATATAAACCTACCCGGTGCAGATGCTTGGGATCGATCTAACGATCACCGAGTCAGATACATTACTCAAACTCCCCCCACTAAAATGGGACGGCGCGTGCAGAAGAGGATCATCGCGGCGCTAATGACGTCAGAGAGGACGTGACAAGAGACAAAGGACGCGATAAGACCACTCCAACCACACAGAGAATTAAGGCCTTAAGTCCAATCGTCACAGGAGTGTCGGTAAATTACAGTTACCAGAAGAGTCTTATTGCAAACATTGATTGGAAGTCACTAATGTTAACCTTTGTGGAAATAATTATTATATGCTTAGTAACACTATAAAATTATTAATCAAAAATATTAATAAACTTTTCTAATTACACTTCCATAAGGATTTTCGTCTTAGCTCATATAAAGAACAAAATATATTAAAAAGGCTATTTTTGTTTCGTTGTTGTGGCAACAAAATATAATATAGTACATGAAATGATGAATTAAAAAGTATTATATTCACACTTATATCGTCTTTAACGTTTTTATATTGTAAGATGATGCTCATGAAAACAACCAAACATAGTTTGTATGACGTCATCAACGGCCTTCATTTCATCTGGTTCGTCATTTTAATTTGTGTAGAGAAAGCAGCCTTTTAGAATTTATCGGTTTTAAAGGATTTTTAAGTAAACTAAGGACAACAAGAAAGAAACATACAAGCCGTTATTTTCGTAAGTTTCTTAACACCGCGTATTACTACCCATTCTGCTTATACGCTAATGTACTAATTATAATAATGGTTTCAGGGATGAGGAAGGTTATATTTATAGTAAGTGTACTCGCATTTGCGTGGAAGAAGAGCGATACACCTTTTTGGGGAAAAAACCACCCTCAATACACCCGACCTATATTCGAACCCCCATCTCCCTATCATCGGCAGTCTAGTCTACTGCTAGAGTAGCGCGTTAGAACATGCGGCCATTGAAGCGGGTATATTTACGTAAGTTTGTGTTTCAAAAAATGTACAAACTGTTAAAAGAAAAACATAATTTAAAAAAATATATGTTGTTGTGAAAGTTTTTAGTGGCAAAAGTAACAGCTTAATATATGGTCCTGCAGATCGTAGGGTTTAGCGGATGAATACATGGTAGCTTTCCCGAGCAGTCACCCCCACTCAAGTCACGAATGGACTCTACAAGGAAAACAGCTAATGAAAGATGGCCTTGGATACAAGACAAACCATGATGGCTCTGTGGTAAATAATAATAATAATATTTAGCACCGCGTCTTACTACCCGTTCGGGTTATACGCTTTAAGTACTAATCACTATAATGGATTAGGAATTGGGAAGGTTGAATTAGAGGAGGTGAACCCGCATTTTAGTGGAGGGAGAGTGGAAAACCATTTAGGAAAAACCACCCCCAGTTCACCCGACCGAGATTCGAACCTCGATCTCCCCGTCCTCAGCAGTAGAGCTTCAACACGACAAGCGCGTTAGCCAACTACGCCATTCTGTGGTAAAGCATTGGAGTACAAAGCCAAAGGTCCCGTGTTCGATTCTCGTGTCCAGGTTGTCATTTATCACTTAATTGAATCTACATGGAATGTTTGAGGGTTTAAGAGTTTGAACCTAAATATCTAGAAGGACGGTCAGTGTCTGAAGGAACAACTCCACTATCTTGACCACGATCGAGTCCACGTAGATTATTTCAGGGTTTTTTTCAACCCTTTTTCCTCGCTACCTATTCAAGTAAAACGAATATATGATTTATACTTGTGGTTTTTTTTACACGCTATCCACGTCAATGTGGGTGCATTTTCTCAAATATACCCTTCTGATCACTGGGAATAGATTACTGATCACTTTGGTGTTTATCCGCAATGGTGGGCAATTATTATTATTATTATTGTTATTATTACTAGCACCGGGTCTTACTACCCGTTCGGGTTATGCGCACTTACGCTAATGTGTAATGGTAGGGTGATTGTGAGATGAAATGGAGGGCCTACAGTTTAACGTGGAATCCGAACCACGGTGGAGGCCTGGCATTCCCCACATTCACAAGATGTCCTGTCAGAGGTGAAGGAAGGGTTTGGTAATCAGATAAATCTGTGCCGTGACCAAGGATTGAACCCCGGCCGCCAGCACAGAAGTCTGACACCTTACCCCTAGACTGCCAGGTCACCAGGTGGGCAATTAGATCCGGGGGGAAATAAGGGAGGAATCAGAATTTAGTCCGTGTTTACTTAGGGTGAATTTTTTCCTAAATGGTCCTTCAATCTCCTATCACGCAAATATGCGTACATTTCTTTTAAATTATAATTCACTCATATCTCCATTTAAATGTAAATAACCTAGATGGAGAAAAAAGACACGGTGAATTTTTTTTTTACTAATGTACATTTTTTAATGTTTACTATAAACGTTCACTTTGCTTCAAAATACGTTTAAGATGACATCATAAATGTTGGTGTCCTCAGATATATTAAAATAAAGAACAATCGGTTAGAAAAAGACTTGATAGATCTTTCGTCTTCAAGGGGGGGTTGGATGCGGACGCGACTCCCGATAGAGTGAGCAAAGCGTCAGAAGGCGTCGTAAGTCTCCCCCAGAGACGCCGGAATGATTGATTAATACGGTGACGGCTGTTGGCACTCACTCGGTGAAAGTCTGGCACCGGAGGAATAGCACACGTCCTAAATAATTATCGGCAGTTCCATCACAAGGAAAGGGACGTGTGACGGAAGCCGTTTGACCTTGAGTAATAGGTCATTGTTGACGAGGATGTCAACATACTTATCGATGTAGTGGTACATCGTGTGACGTGTAGGGATGTGATATCGAGAGAAAAATATCAGATTTAGTTTTTAGTTTTTTCTTTACTATTATCGTAATAATATTTCAATATTCGCAGGTGGCCGGGGTTCAATCCTCGGTCCCGGCACAGATTTATCTGATTACCAAACCCTTCCTTCACCTCTGACAAGACATCTTGTGAATGTGGGGAATGCCAGGCCTCCACCGTGGTTCGGATTCCACGTTAAACTGTAGGTCCTTCATTTCATCTCACAATCACCCTACCATTACACATTAGCGTAAGTGCGTATAACCCGAACGGGTAGTAAGACGAGGTGCTAAAAATAATAATTAATATTGTAAAATACCTATGTTTCACACCATGCAATTTCTAAAATATGGGACATTTACGGAACACATACGCGTTGGGGTTGAAACTCTCAAAGTAAAATTAAATACGGGATGGGTGGTCGGTCACCTTTGGTATACCTTGATACGCATTGGAGGGAACGTTAATAGTAGTTTAAGACAGGGTTGCCAGTTCTCAAGTTCCTTGCGATCAGGGGTTAGCGATATTAGAAATATCTTAAATACACTTATATTTTGTCCTGGGAGTTGGTGTGTATCAAAGCAGGAAGTAACTTTAGCCAGTCTCATCCCTCCCACCTATTTTATACAAATAAATAGGCAGTATACCCATGTACACCATTTGCGTGTAGAGAGAGTGGGAAAACATTTAAGAAAAAGCACACTCAAATTCATCAGTTCGGCAGTATTGTTTATTGGATTGGTGGTGGTGGTGGTGGTACATTGCATTTAAGGGGGCGGGGGGGTGTCAATCCTATCACAGTTTTATGAACTTTAAAATATTTGGGAAGCTGACAATTAAACTAGGCCTACCTAGCTTACATTAATATAATTTTCATTGTTGCTTAAAGCATAAAAATGTATTGCCAGATAAATAACATAGGCCTATAGTAATTCCAAACTGAAGACTGCTGAATAAACTAAGAAATTACCCTTCCTTCACCTCTGACAAGACATCTTGTGAATGTGGGGAATGCCAGGCCTCCACCGTGGTTCGGATTCCACGTTAAACTGTAGGTCCTCCATTTCATCTCGCAATCACCCTACCATTACACATTAGCGTAAGTGCGTATAACCCGAATGGGTAGTATGACGCGGTGATGATAATAATAATAATAATAATAGTATTGCTATTTTACTTATTTCTATTATCAGAAGATAACTATCGATATTTTACTTATTATTATTATTTAGCATCACGTCTTACTACCCGTTCGGGTTATACGCTTAGTTACTAATTACGCTAATGCATTAGGAAATGGTAAGGTTGAATTTAGAGGAAGTGAACCCGGATTTGCATGGAGAGAAAGTGAATGGAAAACCATTTTAGGAGAAACCACCCCAGTTCACCCAAACCGAGATTCGAACCTTGATCTATCCGTCCTTGGCAGTCAACCTCAACACGAAACTAAAGCGTCAGCTAACTACGCCAGCGAGGCGGGTTTTTACTTATTTATAGTATCATAAGATTACTATCGATATTTTACCAATTTCTAATATCGAAAAATATAGTATTTATATTTCACTTATTTGTAGTATTGATATGAATATCGATAACGATATGTATCGGTATCTAAATAATAAACAGGTGGTTTTATCCCAATATTACGGAGGGAGAGTGAAGCAGGTTTTACATTGATTGGCGATAATAATATTAATAGCACGTTAATAACAAATATAAAAAAGTCGTGATCAGATCGAATGGACAAATCAAATTTATTCCTAAATTAATAACAACAAAGTGACCTGGCGGTCTAGGGATAAGGTGTCAGACTTCTATATTGGCGGCCTGGGTTCAATCCTCGGTCCCGGCACAGATTTATCTGATTACCAAACCCTTCCTTCACCTCAGACAAGACATCTTGTGAATGTGGGGAATGCCAGGCCTCCACCGTGGTTCGGATTCCACGTTAAACTGTAGGTCCTCCATTTCATCTCACAATCACCCTACCATTACACATTAGCGTAAGTGCGTATAACCCGAACGGGTAGTAAGACGAGGTGCTAAAAATAATAATTAATATTGTAAAATACCTATGTTTCACACCATGCAATTTCTAAAATATGGGACATTTACGGAACACATACGCGTTGGGGTTGAAACTCTCAAAGTAAAATTAAATACGGGATGGGTGGTCGGTCACCTTTGGTATACCTTGATACGCATTGGAGGGAACGTTAATAGTAGTTTAAGACAGGGTTGCCAGTTCTCAAGTTCCTTGCGATCAGGGGTTAGCGATATNTTACCAGGCTTTCTACCCCCTTCTCTGTGCAGGAGTAAAGGGATGTATTTGTAAAGATAAAACGGATATCTCACAATTGTATTAACTCTATATTACTAGAGTTTGATTAGAATATCGTTGGGAGGGTTTTCATTTATATCCTAACCAAATATTTGGTACAGACTTTGAATTTGAATTCAAACGGTATGTTTAGTACAGGCCAATTAATTTAGTTTAAAACATTTTGTTTAGCACAGACCTAATTATAAATATAAATTCAAATAATATATTTAATATGCATCTATTAATTTAAATTCAAAGAATATATTTAGTAGGCACCTTTTGATTTAAATTCAACAATAATATTAAGTACAAACCTATTGATTTAAATTCAAAAAATATATTAAGCACAAACCTATTTATTTAAATTTAACGAATACATTAAGCACAAACCTATTTATTTAAATTTAACGAATACACTAAGCACAAACCTATTGATTTAAATTCAACGAATATATTAAGTACAAACCTATTGATTTAAATTCTATAGAAACAGAAAAGAGAGTAGAATAAAGAGAAGACTTTTTTTAGCGACATTATTCTACATTGACTGATATTACATTTTAAAAATTTTTAGATAAAAATAATAATGGAAAGCATGTCTTTTTCCACCCTCTATATTAAAGTTCCACTCTTTTTTTTTTTCAAATATTTGGACTGTCTTCTGCCAACATAGGCTTCGTAAAAATATATATATATTTCCATGAATAATTAGAGGAGTCTGAGAGACGGGAGAAAGGGTGCTCCGAGTAACCACAGAACTCCCCCCCCCCTCCCCCCACCCAGCCTTCCGGCACAGACAGAGGGGTGGACAGACACTCCCCATGTCATGGTCCCCCTGAATATTAATCCGCCAGAGGGTGTACTCGTACCTCCCGCCACAAACACACGATGGGATCTAGTTATCTCGCCAAGTATACTCCGTAACACTTAATACACAGTAACCTGCACCGGTGGACGCGTGGGTCACGGCGTAGAGTTCGCCAACATTGGTAACATTTCACTCTGTTATTTGTGTTATTTCCTATGTTTTGTTTGTTTGTAAGTGATTATTTATTTTTAAAACATCTAACAATAAACATCGGTGACCTGGCAGTCTAGGGGTAAGGTGTCAGACTTCTATGCTGGCGGCCGGGGTTCAATCCTCGGTCCCGGCACAGATTTATCTGATCGCCAAACCCTTCCTTCACCTCTGACATGTCATCTTGTGAATGTGAGGAATGCCAGGCCCCCACCGTGGTTCGGATTCCACGTTAA
>CABFOW010004404.1:18632-42406 GCA_902141385.1 Timema californicum
GGTCCTACATTTCATCTCACAATCACCCTACAACTACACATTAGCGTAAGTGCGTATAACCCGAACGGGTAGTAAGACGCGGTGCTAATAATAGTAATAATAATAATAATAATAATAACAATAAACATGAATAATTACACGAGAAATATAAATGAACAAACAGTTGACATCAGCCCCGAAGGGCTCTCGAAAACAGACATGACATTGAACCTATAACATAATACAAGAAGACATGATATGGCGCCCTGGCGGGCTGAATTTAACCATCAGTAGGTTAGGAGTGGGAAAATCCCGCCTATATTTTGATAATAGCTATAAAAAGTGATGGCTGCATAACATGACTTGACATAAGAATATATTAAAATGGTTTTAGTAACCGCCAGATTATTGTTCTTCCTACAAAAATCAGAGTATACCAAAGAATATATATTAAACTTTATTTTGTTTCGTCAGTCACTTTCCCTGTAACCTGCTTATGTGTGCAGTCGCTGTGTTTATAACTAAGTAGCGGCTTCTGTCTAGAAAACTGAGATTAGCAGCCGTAATAGTTCGTTGTGTTGACCATATGACACCATCAATCC
Organism: Timema californicum; assembly: GCA_902141385.1. Taxonomy (NCBI): domain Eukaryota; kingdom Metazoa; phylum Arthropoda; class Insecta; order Phasmatodea; family Timematidae; genus Timema; species Timema californicum. The sequence continues at coordinate 19,214 of CABFOW010004404.1, forward strand.
GCAAATGTTAGCACTATCGTATCTAAGGGCAGTGGCCGTTCGGTCGGTATGGATCGATAACGGGCTATAAAATATACGAGATATTCTCGAGACTGAATTGAAGTTTAAATTTTCATTTTTTTTAGTTGTTTTATATTTGAAAAAATATTATATTGAAGCTATTTAGATTACTGTATTCAATAAAATTACTTTGACAATATTTTATTGCATGATTCTTTGTAATATTTCTTTTAAATCTGATAAAGAAAAGTTATTATCAAAACAAGTAATGCAGTTATTAAAGATTTTTCTATATGCATATTAATTTTTTTTATGTACAAAATAACTCAGAATGGCAGTAAATGAACATATATTAAGTATATTAGCTGTTAATAATTTTATTGGTAATACTTCGAAGCTGGAATTTGTTTTGAAGCCAAGTCGAAGTTCCGAAGCTTCGTACACCCATAATATCTATCAAAAGCAACAGCTGGAGATAAAATGACTTGATGTATGAATATATTAAAACTGTTTCAGTAACTATCAAATACTGTCATTCTTACTAAAATCGTATGTGCATGTGTGTTTTTTTCCCCACTCAAAAATGTTGTTTACCACTTGAACTAAACGAGAATTAAGAATATTATTATTACTGTTAGCACCGCGTCTTACTACCCGTTCGGGTTATACGCATTTAGGCTAATGTGTAATGATAGGGTGATTGTGAGATGAAATGGAGGACCTACAGTTTAACGTGGAATCCGAACCACGGTGGAAAGATGTCTTGTCAGAGGTGAAGGAAGGGTTTGGTAATCAGATAAATCTGTGTCGGGACCGAGGATTGAACCCCGGACCCTCAGCACAAAAATGTGACACCTTACCCCCTAGACCGCCAGGTCACCTACAAAAATTAAGAATACATTCCCTTATCTCATATGCCTGATTAAATGTTTATAACATAAACATGCAAATAAAAGCAGTATTTTTTTATTTTATTTTCAAAACATCTTTGCGTCCTAATGACCACTTGAAATATTTCCGCAACTTATAATGCAATATAATTTGATAAACCCATTTCCGTCAGTTTAAATTATTAGTTTTGATTAAATATATCTATTTTTAGTCAAAGGAGATATAAAATGAATGCAGTGCACCTTACTTTCTAATTATAATCGTACTATAATTATTGTTCCTATTATATTAGTCACTTTTTTCTTATATTTAAATTTGAATTCTAGATTCGATATTCGTAAGAGAAATAAGATTTAGATTCAAAATTTCAGCTCACAAACTAGCTGATTTGACTATCCTTTACTTAAAACACACACATACAAAGAAATGCCCTAGTAAAAATAGCGTTAAAAATAAGAAAAGTATTAAAAAATGTAATTATTAAGTCTTTGGAAAAAAAACTCTCACCAATGTATTTATGGGTTCCAAAAATGTTTACCAGAATCTTAATTATTTTTCCAACCAGAACTTGTGAATTTTAACCTATTTCAAGAAGCGTCAAAAGAGAGAGGAAAAGGGGGGGAAGATAAGTAAAGACAAAGGTGACAAAAGGACCACGAACCTCCTCTGATTTCAAAATAAAAATTAGGGGTGGGTTGTAGGGATGAAGGGATGATAGGCGTGTGCGTCTATAGAAACACTAAAAATAGAATTAGGACGTAATGACTGGCGAGAGGCGTCCAAACGTTGATCGCGCCTGATTGATCAAAGGTCGGCCACCAGCCTCGCATCCACGTCATTTCTCTTCCGAGGTATTTATTATCACACTTTATTTTTCCACTTCGGTACCTTTTATTTATTATTATTATTATTATTATTATTATTATTATTATTATTATTATTTAGCAGCGCGTCTTACTACTGCAGTCATTGGTTGAATAGCGCTCATTTTAACCCACGTGGTAATAATGATTACTATTTCCCGAGTGGTAATATTGTCAGTCGAAAATGTTAAGGACATTACCTATACGTGACGTCATATCAAGTCAAAATATGTTTCCATTTCAGTGTATTTACATTTTATTTGGCGAGTTTTAAATATTCGTATGTACCGTTTAAACAAAAAAATTGGTCTAAAAATAATCTTTCTGTGTCATAAAAAAGATTTATCTTGAAGTAGTTTTTTTGTAAGCGAATTATTAATAAACCATCTACAACTTAAGTTATTTGTCTTGGTCACGAAAATGGGCCGTTGTAATCTTATAGTCAGGATGTTCCCCGTGGGGGGAAACATTTATATATAGATCAGAAAACAAACAAAAAATGTAATTTTAAAAAATCAAGTCAAAGTTTTCAAGGAGCAAATAGTATAGTGAGTGTATAAGCTCGTCATAGGAAGAGGGCAAGTGTTATCAGTAGATAAACAATAGTCCTTATGCATAAAATGATAAATTGAAAGTATTATATTCACACATGTATCTTCGTATAGCTGAAATCTAAAATAAATAAAAGTTTTATTATAACTTATATAAAGAGTTATACAAAATATTAGTTTAAAAAATAAAACATTTTAAATTTGTAAGCAAATGCGCATATACACGACCGAAAACTGTTTATATGACGTCATTAACGGCTTTTGTATAATTTTTTTTTAATCTTAATTTGTAGCTCAAAAAAGAACGCAGCCTTTTAGAAGCACTCGTTTATAAAGCATTTTTAAGTGAACCACAAAAAAAATACACATCCAAACGGTTTTTTTTATAAGAACATCTTTAAAGAATTTAAAAACGGTTGATAAAAAAAAGATAATTTAAAACAAATTGTTATTTGTGGAAGTTTTGATTGACAAGAGTAATAACAGCTCACATCATATAGCGTTGCTGATCAAGTGGTTTGGGGAATAGATACATTTGATATACATCTGGTAGCTTTTGATAGTTGTCGGTTACCATCACCTCTATGTTAAAGGTGACCTGGCGGTCTAGGGTTAAGGTGTCAGACTTATATGCTGGCGGCCGGGGTTCGATCCCCGGTCCTGGCACAGATTTATCTGATTACCAAACCCTTCCTTCACTTATGACAAAACATCTTGTGAATGTGGGGAATGCCCAGGCCTCCATCGTGGTTCGGATTCCACGATAAACTGTAGGTCCTTCATTTCATCTCACAATCACCCTACCATTACACATTATTGTAAGTGCGTGTAACCCGAACGGGTAGTAAGACGCGGTGCTAATAATAATAATAATAATTCTATGTTAAATCATTGATGGACTATATTTCCAATATGAAAAACACACACCTGACAGGGAGTCGAATCTAAACCTCCCAGGTTGGAGTAAAGCAAGACATTATTTATTTTAGGTCCTTTAAGTTCTAACAGAGCAGTTTTATTTAGAAAATAAATAAGACTTTATTTGTAGTGCTTTTAATTATTTTAATCTAACTATTTTAAAAAAATCTTGGTTTAAATATCATAATAGTGAACAACTGAACATTTACATAATATCAAAATATCTGAAACAATTTTTTTATATATATATATATAAATTATATACAACTATTTAAGTTTTCCTTTTTAGAATTTGGTCCCCCTGTTCTCGTAAACTGGTTATACCAGCAAATAACAGGGGGGGTTTGTTTCCCCGGTGCGGGGGAGGAGGAAGAGGGGTTCGTTACCAAGCAAAAGGGGGAGATTTAACAGAAAGGGTGGATAATTATAAGTTTAAAAAACATTGGTTTTGTCTGTGTGTATCCCCCCTTCAATTCCCCCCCGCTATTGCCCCCCACTTTCAAACGGTCCCCTCATATGGGTAACACGGGGGTCCGGAGAGATCGTAGGGGGCTTCAGTTGCCTGGCAACAACATGGCGGCGTCCCCCTCTACACACACACACACACACACACACTACACTTTTGGTGGCTTAGTGAATAGGGGGTTCCTAGTGAAAAAAAATCCAAGCGAGATTTAGTATCAAAATAAAGGTCTCGATATTCTACTAATTTTTAGTAACGAAAGAAAGGTCTTGATATTCTACTTATTTCTAGTATCTAAATAAAAATCTCTATATTCTACTAATTTCTAGTATCTAAATAAAGGTCTCGATATTCTAATTATTTATATTATCGAAATAAAAGTCTCAATAGTCTACTAATTTCTAGTATCGAAATAAATTTCTCGATATTCTACTAATTTCTAGTATTAAAATAAAGTTTTTGATATTCTACTCATTTCTAGTATCTAAATAAAGGTCTCGATATTCTAATTATTTCTATTATCGAAATAAAAGTCTCAATAGTCTACTAATTTCTAGTATCGAAATAAATTTCTCGATATTCTACTAATTTCTAATATTAAAATAAAGTTTTTGATATTCTACTCATTTTTAGTATCGAAATAAAGGTATCACTCGATATTCTAATACATTCTAGTACCGAAATAAAGGTCTCACTCGATATTCTAGTAAATTCTACTATTGAAACTAGTATCGAAATAAATTTCTCGATATTCTACTCATTTCTAGTATAAAAATAAAGTTCTCGATATTCTACTCATTTTTAGTATAGAAATAAAGATCTCACTCGATATTCTAATAAATTCTAATATCGAAATAAATTTCTCGATATTTTACTCATTTCTAGTATAAAAATAAAGTTCTCGGTGTTCTACTCATTTTTAGTATAGAAATAAAGGTCTCACTCGATATTCTAATACATTCTAGTATCGAAATAAAGGTACCAATTTTCTACTGATTTCTAGTATCGAAATAAAGGTCTCAATATTCTAATAATTTCTATTATAAAAATAAGAATGGTAGAATGGATTGGGCTCCAGGCAGATATTCATACACACAGACAGACAGACAGACAGACAGACGACACCACGAAAACCACTTTTTCTGTTTCAGGGAGCCATGAAACGTCGACATTTATTAAAAATTCGAATTAGATTTATTTGCCAATTTCGGAAGCTTTTTTAGCACCACGTCTTACTACCTGTTCGGGGTATACTATTATTTACTAATTAAGCTATTGATTTTAGGGATTAGAAAAAAATATTTAGAAGAAGTGTACCCACATTTGCGTAGAGGGAGAGTAGAAAAACACTTATGGGAAAACCACCCTCGGTACACGTGACTGAGATTATAAACCTTGGTCTCCCCGTCATCGGCAGTGTAGTCTACTGCGAGAGTAGCGCGTTAGACCATGCAGCCACCTAATCGGGTGGTAAATATATTAATTAAGACAAAAATTACCCTAACTAGAATCAAGTTATTCACCTCTAAGCCCCTTAATTAGACTCTTGACACTATATTCAGGGCTAACTTACCCAGACTGTACTTCCAGAGGTCCTTAAGGGGCAGGTTACCGTTCCGCCCCCCAAGCAGGTAGACGTGGGAACCCAGGAGAGTGGCACTGTGCTTAGAACGGGAGCAAGGAGCGGCGCCATCTGGGGGCGGCGTCACGGCGCTCCACATCCCCCGACACCACCTCTCCTACCCGCCTGGAAACAAGCATTTCTTATTATGGCCCAGCTCTGAGCATGATATTAAATTTTACAGGGGGCGGCGCCATATGGGGGCGGCGTCACGGCGCTCCACATCCCCCGACACCACCTCTCCTACCCGCCTGTAAACAAGCAATTTGTATTATGGCCCAACTCTGTGCATGAGGATATTAAATTTTACAGGGGGTGGCGCCATCTGGGGGTGGCGTCACGGTGCCCCATATATCCCGACACCACCTCTCCTACCCGCCTGGAAACAAGCAATTTGTATTATGGCCCAACTCTGAGCATGAGGATATTAAATTTTTCAGGGGGTGGCGTCATGACACTTCATAATTCTTAACATGAAACGATTACTTTCTACAAAGATTATCAGAGTTTTTAATCGACAATTTTTCATAATTTAAATTTAAAAAACTGAAAATTTACAAACCCAAGATGTGTCCAAAAAATTTAAAATTTCAATAGGCTTGCTATTTATAGGTAAATCAGCAGCAATTTCAGTACAGTGGCAATTCATACCCATATCGATTTATCGAGTTTTATCAAACCAATTTTAATCTCCGGTTTTTTTTTAAGTATTTTCTTCGTGATTTATCGTATAAAAGTATACAAATTTTCAATATCAAGAGGAAAATCATTATATAATTTACGGATAGCCTAAAAGAGTTCATTTTATAGTTTCTAAATTATTATTTTCACTGAATCTTACTACCCATCTGAACTATTCGCATTTAACCACACCAGTTAGATAATTAGAATTTAGAGGAAGCATTTCAGGCACAAAACAAGGAGCTATTTTATTTATCACCGCGTCTTACTACCTGTTCAGGAGAAACGCATTTATATAATTACTCTAATGAGGTAGAGATTAGGACGTAAGCATTTGAAAGGTAATCCACCATCGTGTGTGGAAGGAGAATGGAAAACCATATAGGAAAAAACCACCCTCAGTAGACCCAACCGGGACTTGAACTCCGGTCTTCAATTTATAATCAGGCCAATCCAACACTATAGTGACGCCTTAGACCATTTGTCAACTTAAATGAAGGGGGTGAATTTTTAAGAAGAGGCATTTTAACCCAATGAGAATTTTTTTTTTTAAACTCATTTTGGATGCACCATACTCCCCTCTCGGAGGAGAACAACAGCCTCATTTAAATGGACGACTACTGATTGTTGAAGGTCAAGTGTGCTAACCACGTACCTAAAATTCCTGTTGATTAGCCTCCCACTGTCCCGCCTCCCCCTACCCCTTCCTTAACGAATGTAAGCCATCTTCTGTGAAACTCTGAACTTTGGCATGGAAATGGACCTCTCCTGACTTAATTGCTGTGTTTTTTCTTTCTTTTTTTTTAAATTATTTTTTTACAAAAGATGTAGAACGGACGAAGAATATCAAAGCAGTCAGTTTAGTTAACCATTAATATAATGCACTTAAAAAATATAAAAAATCGCCATTTCTTTGTCTTCCTCTATTCGAGATATTTAATTAAATATTCCCCTCCTTTTGATATCTCCGTTTTCACCCGCTGAGAGAGTTGGCGCTCTTAGAATCTTGCACTGAGGAGAAGGGGTTGGAGAAGTTTGAGTGGGGGGGGGNGGGGAAGCATCAAATGAAGTGCTTCACTTTACACGCATATTAGTTCAAGGAAAACCCTGTAGGGGTAGCTTATCAAGCGTCACACTCTTCTCGTGAGGGTTTAGAGATATGAGACGAAAAAAAATTAATGTTTTGAAATATTGACCGAAAAAAAATTATTTTTAATCTACTTGTTTTACGGGGAAAAAAATAGTTTTGGGAAGTGTTCGATTATTTTATCTGGATAGATATTTCCAGATATTTAAATATGTTGCAATAAATAAATAAAGGGTGAATATGTTTTTTTAAATAAAGAGTGGGTGAGAAGAGAACCATTTTTGGATGTGATTCTTTGGTACAAAGCAAACTGGATTGGACACATCCTTAGGAGGAACTGTCTTCTGCACGACGTCATAGAAGGAAAGGTTGAGGGAAAGAGGAGCTTAGGAAGGTGGAGGATTCAAACATTGGCAGACTCAAAGGTAAGAAGAAAATTCCGGAAGCTGAAGGAGGAGGCAGAGGACAGGGTGAATTGGTGGTCTAAGTTCATTGACAAAAGTAATGAACCTGTCGTGAGATAGAACACCTAATAATAATAGTAATAAAGCTATTCCAGTTCTCTTTTCTCACTAACATATCGACTACAGCGCTTGGTGGTTGAATGTGTCACTAACATTACGTCTGGTGTTATGTATTTATTGACTTTAAGGTCATTCGACCATCTAAATTGTATCGTGCAATCTTAACAGGTGTATAGCTCACCACGGTGGCGTAGTTAGCTAACGCGCTGGTTTCGTGTTGAGCTAGACTGCCGAGGACAGGGAGATCAAGGTTCTAATCTCGGTCGGGTGAGCTGGGCGTGGTTTTTCCTAGATGTCTTTTCACTCTTCCTTCTACGCAAATGCGGATCCACTTTCTCTAAATTCAACCTTCTCAATTTCTAACCCGTTAACGTAATTAGTACTTAATCGTAAAACCCAAACGGGTAGTAAGACGCGGTGCTAAATAAAAAAAACAAGTGTATAGCTAAATTTATAATTAGTGATTCAATCGTTTCAAATCGTTGCAGTCCACGAACTGTAAGGGACCATATTTTATGTTTTTCATGTTCCATTGTAAAGAAAAAGTAATTAATGTATGGGACCTAAATTTAGTGTAACTACACATACATATGAAGTGTACACAATGAAATATTTATAATACCAATATTCTTAATTTTATAAATATTTCATTGTACACCCCTTATATAAATGTCTAGTTATCAAACCAGTACGAATCAATACATCGGAAACAACCGATGTATCAATAAAAAAATTATCAAAAGAGCTTAGATTTTGATATATACGTACCTTGTGATCTATAAAGCTATAGATATATTAAGGAAAATTTGCCATATCCCTAGTTATGATTGCGTTTTTAAGGAAATTGTTAAGCTCTTTTTCTGGATTGCGGAAGTGCGAATGTAGGGAAAGCGCCCGGAAAATGTAGTTCACCATAAATAGAATAGAATAGTTGTCGGTAGATAATACATCCGATTACCTTAAAGTGGCCTTAAAAAACAACCAGAACAATAATAGAAAACACGTAAAATCCTATTTGTAGCCAGGAAATTGCTCCATCTAAGACCATCGTCAAATTTACAAAAGCCACCAATGAAAAAGAAAGGTGGGGGAGGAAGGAGAGATAAAATTAAGGAAGGTGGTTTTCAGAGGATATAAACAAAATATAGGGTAAAAACACACACATATATAGATATATATATATATACCAATTAAAAACCGATTTTATATACGTCTTTCTTTTCTCGTATTTTTATTTAGTATCAATATTTTTATAGAGAATAAAGAGAATAAACGAACAAAAATGATCAAATAGAGAGTAAAGGAGAAAAGGATAATTCAATGGAAAGAGATTTTAAAAAATCTTAAATCGAAATATTATGACGTAAATATAATTTAAGAGAAAGGAGTGTGTGGAAAGAATTAAAATGTGGGAGTAAAGGTGAGTAAGAAAATATAAAGAAGAAGAATATACTGAAGAAGTAGATAAAGGAACTTGTTTGATGATAGGGAAGAAGGGATATACAAATAGAAGGGTGGAGAGAGTGTGGATAGAGAGTGGATATAGCGTGAATAAAGAGGGGTAAAGATCAGGGAAGAAATAGGCAGCGTTAAAAAATTAGAGATAGTGAGAAGGAAGTAATAATAATGGTAAGGGAGGGGGAGTAATAATGGAGATAGAGGTAGAGCAAGAATGCAAGTATAAATGTAGGGTTAATGGAGGGAGAGAGTGAGAGATAATGGAGGTAGTGTTGGAAAGAATGGAGATAGAGCACAGTAGTAGAGGGGGGGAGACAATAGAGTTAGTGTTGGAAAGGATGGAGATAGAGCACAGTAGTAGAGGGGGAGAGAGGATGGAGGTAGTGTTGGAAAGGATGGAGATAGAGCACAGTAGTAGAGGGGGAGAGAGGATGGAGGTAGTGTTGGAAAGGATGGAGATAGAGCACAGTAGTAGAGGGGGAGAGAGGATGGAGGTAGTGTTGGAAAGGATGGAGATAGAGCACAGTAGTAGAGGGGGAGAGAGGATGGAGGTAGTGTTGGAAAGGATGGAGATAGAGCACAGTAGTAGAGGGGGAGAGAGGATGGAGGTAGTGTTGGAAAGGATGGAGATAGAGCACAGTAGTAGAGGGGGAGAGAGGATGGAGGTAGTGTTGGAAAGGATGGAGATAGAGCACAGTAGTAGAGGGGGAGAGACAATGGAGGTAGTGTTGGAAAGGATGGAGATAGAGCACAGTAGTAGAGGGGGAGAGAGGATGGTTGTAGATGTAGTAATGAAGGTAGAGATAGTGGAACAGAGAAAGGGATAGAGGTAAAGTGTGAATTGAGGTTGTGAAGACGAGGTTTGTGTACAAACACTTTCTACCAAGTGTGTTGAGACGAGCGCATATTCTACAAAAGTTCCCTCCGTCAACCCTGTTGCTGGGGCACACCCGAGAATAAAAACTCAATAAAGAGTCTAGGTTGGGTTGAGGAGGGGGGAGGCTGGGGCTAACCGATCAGCAGCAAAGCGAACAAACAAACAAAACAAACAAAATTTGTTTTGGGTAAAAGAAACATAAAGAATCGATTATCGTAGCCAAACGTTTTTGACCGCATCATTGAGTTCTTATTCTAAGAGTTATATTTCCAAAACTTAAACAACAAAATAATGTTAGAGGGAACCAGATAATTTGATCAATTTAATATTTCTTTTTTTGTCTTAATCTAAATTGAGAGTGATGGAAATTAAATAATTTTTCACATCATCTTGACCCTTCGAAGAGAAAAGAAGCCTATTGTGGTCGTCAAAAAAAATCTAATTCGAGATTTTGATAAAATGGTTGACCAAAAAAGAGGGGGCATTCGTAATGCCATCTGTCTGTCTGTGTGTTTGTATCACAGCCTAGAGCCGAAAAAAAGTATACCTACAGGTCTAAAACTTGATATCTAGAGTTTTAATAGGGTTCCACAGAGAGTTTTTTTTCAATTAAATATCTTGCCCTAAAATTAAGAGTATTATACTGAAGAGTAAAAAAGAAAAAAGAAATCAGTTTTCTTGAAATCTAATCTGTACATTTTGAATTAATTTTATATCCAGGCACTGTTTAACATTTTAACTAAAATGGCAATTCTCATTTTTATATGAAAAAAAAATGGCAATTATCATTTTTATACGAAAAAAAATGGCAATTCTCATTTTTACTTTAAAACAAAATGGCAATTCTCATTTTTACATTAAAACAAAATGGCAATTCTCATTTTTACATTAAAACAAAATGGAAATTCTCATTTTTACATTAAAACAAAATGGCAATTCTCATTTTTACATGAAAAAAATTGTAATTTTCATTTTTACATGAAAATGACTTTAAAGGTACTTGATATCAGTATAAATTTCCAATCTAGATCATATCTCGGCAACTACTTGAGATTTAAAATAACTTATTACTGTGATATTGAAGTACTATTGAAAGTAATAAACTTTTACTAAGAGGAGACAGGGGTGGAAATATTAAGAAGGAAATGCCTGAGGACATCGCCAAACACTTGACAGGAGTTAGTCCATTTAGCGCTCTAGAACTCAGAAAAACCTAAAGTTAATGTATGTATGCATAGATTTTTGAAAAACATTTGAAATTCTTAGTAAGGAACTTTTAACTTTTAAGAATATTAAGAAAAATAAAATTCAATTTTAGGTTAATTTAAGTTGGACAAGGTGACCTGGCGGTCTAGGGGTAAGGTGTCAGACTTCTGTGCTGGCGGCCGGGGTTCAATCCTCGGTCCCGGCAAAGATTTATCTGATTACCAAACCCTTCCTTCACCTCTGACAAGACATCTTGTGAATGTGAGGAATGCCAGGCCTCCACCGTGGTTCGGATTCCACGTTAAACTGTAGGTCCTTCATTTCATCTCACAATCACCCTACCATTACACATTAGCGTAAGTGCGTATAACCCGACCGGGTAGTAAGACGCTGTGCTAATAATAATAATAATGATAATAATAAGTTGGACAAGTTGTACTAGATTTAAGTTAAAGGAACATAATTATGTAATATAAATATAATATACATGCACAATATTTAAATAATATTTGTAAAAGATTTGGTAGTAATAAATTACAAGTTATGATACATTTTAATTATGAATATGTTTAAATTGTAACAAACATCTAAAAAGTAGTTACATTTTAAAATAGACATTTGAGTCCATTACACTAAAAACTAAATTTAAAGAATCAAAGGATGATGTGACTATGCTTATGTTGAGATTTAATGTATCACTCTTGAGAAATCTTGATTATAATTTATTAACTTTCATTAATTTTATGTAATACCACATTGTATGGTGCATAGTGTATTATTATTATTATTATTATTATTATTATTATTATTATTATTATTATTAGCACAGCGTCTTACTACCCGTTCGGGTTATACGCACTTACGCTAATGTGTAATGGTAGGGTGATTGTGAGATGAAATGGAGGACCCACAGTTTAACGTGGAATCCGAACCACGGTGGAGGCCTGGCATTCCCCACATTAACAAGATCATTGTGTCTTAGCCATAAACTTCAATCGTTGTGTCCTTTCCTCTCATCAAACCTGGGGATGACGCCATTAATGCATCTAAACACGTCGTCTAAATAACTGTGCAGCTCTTGCAACCAGAAATCAAGCAACAAGGAACTACATCTAAGAAATAAAATAAATTTTTACTTATCAAATATAATAATTTTTCTGTCATTTCTCAAGAGTAATACATTAAATTTCAATATATGCATACTGTATTCACATCATCCTTTGATTATTTCAACTTAGTTTTAAGTGTAATGGACTCAAATGTTTATTTTAAAATGTAACTAGCTAAAAGATGTTTGTTACATTTTCAACATATTCATAATTTAAAGGTGAACTGGCGGTCTAGGTCTAGGGTCTAGGTCTAGGGGGTAAGGTGTCAGACTTCTATGCTGGCGGCCGGGGTTCAATCCTCGATCGCGGCAAAGATTTATCTGATTACCAAACCCTTCCTTCACCTCTGACAAGACATCTTGTGAATGTGAGGAATGCCAGGCCTCCACCGTGGTTCGGATTCCACGTTAAACTGTAGGTCCTCCATTTCATCTCACAATCACCCTACCATTACACATTAGCGTAAGTGCGTATAACCCGAATGGGTAGTAAGACGCGGTGCTAATAATAATAATAATACATAATTTAAATATATCACAGATTGTAGTTATTACTACCAAATCTTTTACAAATAATAAATATTGTGCATATATTATATTATATGTACATTACATATTTATGTTTCTTTCGGATAAAACGAATACAACTTGTCCAAATTAAATTTACCTAAAATTGAATTTTATTTTTCTTGATATGCATATAAAGACTAGACGAATTTATACTGCTATATAAAGTCCACACGCCTGGGGAAATACGAATTCAGTGCAGCCAACCAGCATGTCATGTATGTAAAACTAATTGCCTAGTCAAGTCAGGCCAGGCGCTAAGACGCGGTAATTTTTTTTTCCTTTTAACAACAGTTTCTACCATACTCTACGGCCGTCCACAAAGTTCTACTTTACCGTAAAGATTATTTTTTGTTGTTGTTGATGGTAGGTGAATTGGTTCCTATGTCAGCGGCAATTACAAAACTAGCTTGGAATTTTTTTGTAAACCTTTCTTTTAAAAACTTTGCTGAAGAAAATGTTTCGTCTTTTTAACGAGTGCTTTCCAGGTGGGGTTTTTTTTCAGTAAGTTGCCTTAACAAAATAATAAAATACACATTTTATGGTGAGGTGGAATAAAATGTGAGTCAATGTAAGTGTTTTAGCAGTTTTTATAGCAAAACTTTTCTTTTTTTTTTCGAAAATAGATCAAATATTGTTTTATTAAAAGTAGAGAATTTAATTTTCTACACATGTTGACCTCATGAGTTGTTGAATATCTACTATGAGCATAGCAGCATTAGATGAGAAACCGTTTAAATTAAGAGGAAAAGTTGTCAATAAATTCCAGGACACCCTTGACAGATATTCAACAAATGTTGATCTCACCATGTGAAGAAAATCAATAATAGGTGATTTGTTGGTCTAGGGGTAAGGTGTCAGACTTCTGTGCTGGTGGCCCGGGGTTCAATCCTCGCTCCCGGCACAGGTTTATCTGATTACCAAACCCTTCCTTCACCTCTGACAAGACATCTTGTGAATGTGGGGAATGCAAGGCCTCCACCGTGGTTTGGATTCCACGTTAAACTGTAGGCCCTCCATTTCATCTCACAATCACCCTACCATTACACATTAGCGTGAGTTCGTATAACCCGAACGGGTAGTAAGACGCAGTGCTAATAATAATAATAATAAAATAAAACTATAGGCCCTACCTATTATGTTTCTACTGGAAAAATGTTTTATTTATTTTGACCAAAAATGTGTTGCTATTAAAAAAAACTGCAAAAACACTGCGTTTAACTTGTGCTCCTTACCCTCCCACCTTGATGCTGCTTCCTTCTACACCGGAAATTGAATCCTATCTATTATTAGATATGTGTCGGCCCTACAGAATACCAACTGATCAAGGCACCATAAATCTCCCTGAAGCGACAGCCGAGGTAAATTTCCACGTCCGGAATTTATATGACGTCTACAAAACCTATTCTCTTCAACATCCAGTCACAGTGTTTTTTTCCATTTCCTCTTCGCGTCTTAAAAAGATGTAAGGCAGAAAGTATATTTCCGTGGGGGTAAGGGGGGAAAAAAGACTCCACCAGAGCGGCAGAAAAAAAAATATCCGACGGCCATTTTGTTTTATTTATACGACATTGTCGCCAACATGACGCGAGCTTTCGATCCCTTTCCCTCCACCCTTGACGCTTCATTTCACGGTTCAACTGTTTCCCCAATCTCCTTATGAATTAATTCACAGATTACTTCAGCACCCGGGGCTAATTTGTCTGTTAGAAGGGAGTGGACCAAGAGTTCATCTTCCATTTAAGGCGGGAGTTCAGGGGACGTGTGAAAATGCCGGTGTTTTTGCAGTTTTAATAAATTAATATTATTATTATTATTATTATTATTATTATTATTATTATTATTAGCACCGCGTCTTACTACCCGTTCGGGTTATACGCACTTTACTTACGCTAATGTGTAATGGTAGGGTGATTGTGAGATGAAATGGAGGACCTACAGTTTAACGTGGAATCCGAACCACGATGGAGGCCTGGCATTCCTCGCATTCACAAGATGCCTTGTCAGAGGTGAAGGAAGGGTTTGGTAATCAGATAAATCTTTGCCAGGACCGAGGATTGAACCCCGGCCGCCAGCATAGAAGTGTGACTGACCGCTTACCCCTAGACCGACAGGTCACCGACTTTAAAACTAAAGAAACTTTATTTATTTTTTTGTCAAAATAAATCAAATATTTCTCCAGTTTAAATATAAAATTTAACTTTCTTCACATGATGACTTCAACAGTTGTTGGAATATCCACCAAGGGTGTCTTGTGGAATTGAATGACAACTTTTTTTCTTTCTTTGTTTGGAAAGTATTCTCGTTTAATGCCGCTATGCTCATGACAGATATTCAACAACTGTTGATATCATCACGTGAATAAAATTAAACTTTATGTGTCTACCGGAGCAATATTTTATTTATTTTGGCCAAAAAAATATACGGTTATATATTGTTAGTTTAAAGTTAGTGTTAAAAGGCCTGGCCAAAAGATTTCATTCCCACCAAGATGCCCAACCAAGAAGTTCTACTCCTAAACTTGTTCTCTATATGTTGTCAACTAAACCATTCTAGTCATAAACTTGTTTTCTTTGTAGTACCAACTTAACAACTATAGTCATAAACTTGTTTCCTCTATGTTGCCAACTTAACAGTTTTAGCTAGAAACTTATTTGTCTCTATGGTGCCAACCAAACGATTCTACTCCTGAAAAGTTCTAACACAAAACAAGAACCATAAATCAACGTCAGTGTTGACAATATTAGCGACGTGGGTTTATTATTGTAGTAAGGTTTCTCCTTGCTCCATTTGTCACAGACACAAGCAAAGTGGCTCCACTTGGCATGACATCTAGTTACTCGCCAAGGAATAGAGACCGCTAGGTAGACACGTCTTCCCCTCTTAAGGGTTCTTATCGCAACATTTTGTGGTGATATCTACCTTGTACACCACTGTTTATTATTAAATAGATAGCTCTCTCTCTCTCTTTCCTGTTGATTAAACCATACGGTGAGTCTGTTTTAAAACAGTTGGCCGTATTTTGAGACAACCTCACCCCTATCTCTATACCTTGGATGAGTTTCTTAAAGTTACACCCAACACATGAATTAACCTCGTCTTGTGATCCTGTAGGGATAATTTGGGCTGGCAGGTTGGTATTCTAGCCATTGTAGTCTGGGTGGTAGGTAAAGGGTAGATAATTGCCTAGTATGAAATGGTTAATGAGTTGGATTAACTTGTTGAAAACCGCGATTAAAAAAATTATGTGAATGCGCAAAGAAAAAATTTTACTTCCATCCACGTCTGTGGCCACACGGTCTAAGGCGCTACTCTTGCAGTAGACTAGACTGCCGATGACGGGGAGATCGAGGTTCGAATCTCGACTCGGATTTACTTAGGGTGTTTTTTTCCAAAGTGGTTTTCCACGCTCCCTCCACGCAAAATATGGGTACATTATCACTAAATTCAACCTACAACGTCCCTAACACATTACCGTAACTAATTAGTGCACGTGCGTGTAACCCGAATTGATAGTGATTCAGGATGTTAAGAAAAAAAAGAACTAAAAAGACGATGGTATGTCGTGTAGTGTATCCAGAGTAAGCAGAGCTTGTTAAACTTGTACCTGTGATATATTCTTACCCACATATACCGTTCAAACCAATCAGACATAGAATTTGCTCCAGAATTTTTATATAAGAATGACCCGCCTCGGTGGCGTAGTTGGCTAACGCGTTAGTCGTGTTGAAGCTCGACTGCTGAGGACGGTGAGATCTAGGTTCGAATCTCGGTCGGGTGAACTGGGGGTGAGTTTTCCTAAATGGTTTTCCACTCGCCCACCACGCAAATGCGGGTTCACTTCCTCTAATTCAACCTTTCCAATTCCTAATCCATTAGAGTAATTAGTACTTAAAGCGTATAAACCCGAACGGGTAGTAAGACGCGGTGCTAAATATTATTATTATTATTATATTAGAATGTATTTTGGTTGATAGCTGATCAATGAGTGTTCTACTCAGGGACGGGAACCATTCACAGGTACAAACTCTGCTTACCCTGGTAGCACTCCACTACACGACACTGCAATGAGTGTTCTACTCAAGGACTAGAACAATTCACAGGTTCAAGCTCTGCTTACCCTGGTAGCACTCCACTACACGACACTGCAATGAGTATTCTAATCAAGGACGAGAACAATTCACAGGTTCAAGCTCTGCTTACCCTGGTAGCACTCCACTACACGACACTGCAATGAGTAGTTCTACTCAAGGACTAGAACAATTCACAGGTACAAGCTCTGCTTACCCTGGTAGCACTCCACTACTCGACACTGCAATGAGTGTTCTAATCAAGGACGAGAACAATTCAAAGGTTCAAGCTCTGCTTACCCTGGTAGCACTCCACTACACGACACTGCAATGAATGTTCTAATCAAGCACGAGAACAATTCACAGGTTCAAGCTCTGCTTACCCTGGCGAAACTCCACGACACGTTATGGTAAAACACTGTCCGCGTGTGTTGGGGACATAGTAACTGTTTTAAGAGCCAGAACAGAGAAACGGAAGAGTTATTAGGAGCATCACTTGTAAAGAAGGGGATTAATTCTCTCCGAAACACTCTGCGGGAACACAATATGGTATGGGAGGTTTTAACGGGGGAGTGGGGAGAGAGGGGAGGGGAGAGAGGGGGTAGAATCCATAGGGGGGAAACTAAGAGGGGAAGGGAGTACGGTGGGAAACATCTTAATGGACGGCATCTCTTAGCGGCCTTCCCACCAGAGGACACAAAAAAATTAAGTCTCCCTTGCGTTGTAGAATGCATATAAAATAGACTAGATACCAAGGGGTAAGTTGGAAGGGGAGCGTGCTAGAATTAAATGTACGCTTTGCAATTAAACCTACAGTAGCCCCATGGCTTCTTTGGTGCTGACTGACAGTTCACAGCTGACAGTTGACAGTTTTAAAAAGTTACCAGACCAAATTATGTATCCCTACGCCGAACCAGATGATCTGCAAAAACATGTGTTTAGCAGTTGTCACTTCTGACATTCAAAATTTAGGTATATACCTAAATGTTGACTGTCAGAAGTCAGCTGTGAGCTGTCAGTTAGCACCAAAGAAGCCACGGGGCTACTGTATATTGTTAAGTCATACTTTCTACATTGTTTTGCCCATAAGGATATTCAAATAAAAACTTTGTTTTATTTTTCTAATTTTCATAGGAATAACCTTGTCTGGCAGATAGAAAAAGGTTAAATACATTTTCACTCACGTATATACAGGGTTTATTTTAATCGGTGTCCTACCCGCTTCGGTGGACGCGTGGTCTAACGCGCTACTCTCGTGTTGTAGTAGACTTCCGATAACAGGGAGATCAGGGTTAAATCCCGGTTGGGTTCACTGAGGGTGGTTGACCCTAAATTGTTTTCCACTCTCACTTAACGCAAATTTGGGTGCGTTTTCTCTTAATTAAACCTTTCTAATTCCTAACTTATTAGTATAATTGGTACATAGGCGTATAGTTTGAACGGGTAGTAAGGCAAGGTGTTTAAAAAAATTGTGTCGAATATTCTAGGGGTGTATTCATTTCCATCAAACCTTAGAATAAGTAAATATAAACAAGAATTTATAAACGTGAGTGATTAAAGGTTTTTCTCAAAGATTGGTTGGTTGGAGGGGGGGGGATCCATTGAATGGCCCGCTCTATCACCAAATTTGAACCCAGTGGATTTGTGTTTTTGTTTGTTTCTGTTAAACTTTGTCGTGTTTAGTTGCATTACTTTTTCTTTTTAATAACGTCCATATTCATTTAGTGAGGAATAATAAATGATAACATTAAATCTTCTTTCTTATTATGTTACTACCTTCTCCTTATTTGATCTTTAATCTTTTATGACATGTTTTGGTGTTAAAATACATATTACTGGGAGGTTTGTGAAATTTTGAACTATTATCATACATAATAATAATTCTAGATTTCACAAACCTTTCGGCAATATATATTTTAAACAAATCATCGTCTTCATAAGTAAGACCTGAAGATGGTGTAACATTTAACACCGAAACATGTCGTCATAAAAAACTAGAGATCAAATAAGGAGAAGGAAGTAACATAATAAGAAATAAGATTTAATTTTATCATTAATTTTTCTGTTGGATTTCTTATTAATGTAAAAGTAAAATTTCCTTTTACCTCGGAAACTAGACGTTTTTAGAACCAAGTTTATAATATGAACTTTTCTTAGTGTTAGTAGGATGGGAACACGCCCCTAGAATATTTGACATCAATTAAAATACACCTTGTATGTGTAAAGCTGGGTCTATATTCATGAATAACGCATAACTAATAGTGAATAGGTGACCTGGCGGTCTAGGGGTAAGGTGTCAGACTTCTATTCTGGCGGCCGGGGTTCAATCCTCGGTCCCGGCAAAGATTTATCTGATTACCAAACCCTTCCTTCACCTCTGACAAGACATCTTGTGAATGTGGGGAATGCCAGGCCTCCACCGTGGTTCGGATCCCACGTTAAACTGTAGGTCCTCCATTTCATCTCACAATCACCCTACCATTACACATTAGCGTAAGTGCGTATAACCCGAACGGGTAGTAAGACGCGGTGCTAATAATAATAATAATAATAATAATAATAATAATAATAGTGAATAGTGCACAGCATGCAACCATTTAAGATGAAACGTGGTGTTCAAAGTCGGTACTAAAATATCGACTGTCTTCTATTCGTATAAAACGGCCTAACCTCTTTGTACTACCAAATAGGATATCTAAGAATACTTGAATAAAGGGTTCACTCGTAAAACAACGTTAATTAAGGTGGGGGTGTAGGTAAAGTAAAGAAAGGGCACTTTTTTTTTGCAGTTTTTAGAGCAAAACTTTTTTTTTTTGCATAGATAAATAAAATATTTCTCCAGTAGAAACATAAGAGTTTAATTTTCTTCACATGGTGATATCAACAGTTCTTGAATATCTGTCAAAAGTGTCCTGAAATTTAATGACAACTTTTTCTCTTCATTTAAAATTGAATAGATAGCTTTATTTTAGTTTAAAGAAGTTGTAGTGTCCCAAATCAAACCGGCCCACTGGGAGATATCCAACAACCCAGTCCAATTCTGTGCCAGGAAGTAGAATAAAAAATACCGTGGAAACATAACATGTCTATCTAGAATAGGATACAAGGAAAGGGTAGTTTTAAAAAAACAAGTCAATGTTGTCCAGGCACAATTAAAATAGTGAGCGTATAAACTCGTCAGATAAAGAGGGGAAATGTACCAGAGGACTCTGAGGGTGAACCACTATTAATTTTTCTTCCCTCCCTTTCAACTTCGTATATTGGTGTCTATCTGTGATAATTCTTAGAAAGATACGTCAAATTAAGATGCAACCTTCTTTGCAAAATAGCTTTGAAATCCCCAAGTAGGACACGTAGTTAAGGGTTTGCTTTTATAATTATGTTATTAAATACTATGTTCCAATTGCTTCAACCTCGAAAGCAGGGGTATTAAACCTGTGGTCCGCGGGCCATTTTAAGCCTACCATTTTTTTTATTTTTTTTTGCGGCCCGCTGGCTCATGAAAACTATTAAATTATTTCAAGAGAAAAAATGACAGATATAAATTTATATTTACCATAATTAAATTGATAGGTATTTTAGTTATTCTATAAACTATTTTTTCTATACACGAGGGTAAAAATATTACTTTTTGTACAAATTTACCCTCAACCGGCAAATGACTACTCTAGTAGACAAGGGAGATAGTATTGTTTCGGGAGTGTTCGGACATAGTCGGGAGTGTTCGAACATAGTCGGGAGTGTTCGAACATAGTCGGGAGTGTTCGGACATAGTCGGGTGTATTCGTACATAATCGGGAGTGTTCGGACATAGTCGGGTGTATTCGTACATAGTTGGAAGTGTTCGGACATATTTGGGAGATTTCGAAAATAGTCGGGAGTGTTCGGACATAGTCGGGTGTATTCGTACACAGTCGGGAGTGTTTGGACATAGTCGGGTGTATTCGTACATAGTCGGGAGTGTTCGGACATAACCGATAGTGTTATAACATATTCGGGTGTATTTGTACATAGTCGGGAGTGTTATAACATAGTCGGGTGTATTCGTACATAGTCGGGAGTGTTATAACATAGTCGGGTGTGTTCGTACATAGTCGGGAGTGTTATAACATAGTCGGGTGTATTTGTACATAGTCGGGAGTGTTATAACATAGTCGGGTGTATTTGTACATAGTCGGGAGTGTTATAACATAGTCGGGTGTGTTCGTACATAGTCGGGAGTGTTATAACATTGTCGGGTGTATTCGTACATAGTCGGGTGTATTTGTACATAGTCGGGAGTGTTGTAACATAGTCGGGTGTATTTGTACATAGTCGGGAGTGTTATAACATTGTCGGGTGTATTTGTACATAGTCGGGAGTGTTATAACATAGTCGGGTGTGTTCGTACATATTCGGGAGTGTTATAACATAGTCGGGTGTATTCGGACATAGTCGGGAGTGTTCGTGTTCCCTCAGCACAGCTGAGACACTCGGGACGTCAAAAGAAAACTAATATATTAAGTGTTTAGTCCTAATCTTGTCGGTACAGTATGGTGAGCCATCAAGAAACATTAAAAAGTTGAAGAACCCTTCTCTAAAGCTTTATGCTGGTATAAAATGTACTAAAATGTCCATGCTTGGCTCGCTAAAAGATAAATCCCCCTTTTTGTAAGATCATCAGGAATGTGTGAAAAAACATCTCCGTTGGAAAGCAATCCTAGAAATTGCTACATAGCTGACGATGTGTGCTGTAATTTGATTTATGTCATCTCTCTCGGATCTCCAAGTCTTCAAAACTCACGTATATAACCCTCCCTCCCCCTTTCCCCTCCTACTCTCCTACATCCTAGACTGTTATTGGCCACCATTTCCGCTGCGAGTAGTGTCGCCATAGCAACGAGAAGTTGGTAGACCTTCTGGCAGTAACAGTTCCACCAAACCTGCGAACGCGAAACAAGATAAAACCAAGCGTTTCGTCTTTTATTGGGTGATTTTTATAGGAATCGTCACTGAGCTTCTAATTGGATTTCTTTTCTTTTATTTATTTATTTTTAGTAAGACGACTTCGAAGGCCAAGTTTTTATCTTTTAGACATGGAAATTAAAGGATACAGAGATGGTAATTTTTACGATACTGGTTTTGTAATTTAAAATGTAACACCTCGTCTTACTACTCGTTCGGGTTATACGCTTATGTACTAATTATACTAATGGTTTTAGGGATTAGGAAGGTTATATTTAGAGGAAGTGTATCCACAATTGCGTAGATGGAGAGGGGAATATTAGAATGTGCTCGTTTTCGGACTGACCACATTATTTATAGTTTTTTTTGTTGGTTCTTTTTATCGTATGAGATAACTGATCGAGAAGGACATGACATAAAGTTCGGTCCCCGGTATGTAGACTATTAGCTGCACCCAGGGTGCAACTATGGAGGTTGTCCACACGTAACCGCCATGAGAAGATGTGGTGATAGTGAACACTCGTAGGTGACCTGGCGGTCTAGGGGTAAGGTGTCAGACTTCTGTGCTGGCGGCCGGGGTTCAATCCTCGGTCGCGGCACAGATATAATAATAATAATAATAATAATAATAATAATAATAATAATAATGATAGTGAATACGGAGGTGTGGGCCAGTGAGAGTCTTAACCTAACATAAGCCTAATTTATCTAACCCCGGTGACCATTGGGATAAGTCCTCTTGAAAGAAATATATGCAAAGTGCCAGCTGTAAATCGAATCCGGGACTCTTTAAGTTCGTAGCCAGCCGCACTGACCACTATTTTATGGGGCTGGATATGATAAGTTATATAGGTAAAGAGCAAGAGTGGGGAACAATTTTATAGAAAACCCCTCAGTACACCCAACCGGGAGTCGAACTCCTGATTTCCCAGTCATGAGAGTGACGCGTTATCTCATGCGACCACCGAAGTGGGTCAGTTTTTTTTAATGTTCTTTATTTCACCAAATAAATAGTAACTTTAGGGACATCTGTATGGTAAAATATTATGTAGATCTCCAACAAATAAACAAAATCCAGGGGCTCTTTCTATGAAAATCTGACTGTACATGTAAAATTGCAAAGTAAAACGAAATGCTAGTGGCATTGAGACGCGGAGTGTCATAAGTTTGGCAACAGTGTGTGTAAGCAGTGCTCAGTGGAGCAATAGAGCGGTAGTTGAGTTGTTGCTCTGACCGCTCTTAAACGCTCCAAATAGCAATAAACCAACTCCTCGAAGAACAGCTTGCAGAAAACTCTTTCGCGTCAATTGAAGTCGAAACAGCCCTGACCTGTCTGTGTTATTCAAACTGCTATATGGGGGGGG
>CABFOW010004404.1:44321-57073 GCA_902141385.1 Timema californicum
GCCAGGCCTCCACCGTGGTTCGGATCCCACGTTAAACTGTAGGTCCTCCATTTCATCTCACAACCACCCTACCATTACACATTAGCGTAAGTGCGTATAACCCGAACGGGTAGTAAGACGTGGTGCTAATATTAATAATAATAATAATAATAATTCACAATAAATCATATATGTTCATCATATGAGCTGATATAAATAGATTAATATGTATTCAATCCTAATATTGTCGGTACAATATTGCGGCCCGCTAGCCAACAGGAGACAGAAACTTTGGCCCTTGGACATAAAAAGGTTGGAGACCCCTGCCTAGTTCCATTCGGCCACTGAAGCGGGTTATTAGAATATTATTTGCGTTAAAGATTTAATTTTATATATCACAAGGTTTGGAGAAAATATATCATCCCTCCTTTAAAAAAAATACCGTATTTTGCCTGTTGTATCTCCCCTTGAAATATCCTACCAGAACCTCGAACACGGTCCCCCTTTGAGTATGTATGTCAAACCATAACATTTCAGATAGTTCCTACAAAGAAACTGGTCACGTGGTTCTCTCGTCAGACCCAAGGGCGCAACTAAATCGCGAGTTACAAAGGAACAAAGAACGCTGAGTGCTAGCTAGAATAAAAGCCGTCTGTGGCCATCCTCTGCTTGGGAAGCTACAGTAGCCCCATGGCTTCTTTGGTGCTGACTGACTGCTCACAGCTGAGAGCTGACCGTCAACATTCAGGTATATACCTAAATGTTGACTGTCAGAAGTGACAGCTGCTAAACACATGTTTTAGCAGATCATATGGTTCGGCGAAGGGATACATAATTTGGTCTGGTAACTTTTCAAAGCCGTTAGCTCTGAGCTGTCAGTCATCACCAAAGAATCCATGGGGCAACTATAGTTATACAAGAACCAACCAAAAAACCTACATCGTCCTTTAACAACGAATTGCTAGACAGACAACCTTTGTTCTGTCAAAGGTTAGTAGGCACTAACAAGGATAGGTATGTTTGTATGGGAAATTGGGACAACCCCCTGCGTTAGCTGCTTGTTCTAACGCGCTACTCTCGCAGTAGACTAGGCTACCGATGACGGGGAGATCAAGGTTCGAATATTGGCTGGGTGTACTGAGGGTGGTTTTTCCTAAATGGTTCTCCACTCTTCCTCCATACAAATGTGGGTACATTATAATTATTATTATTATTAGCACCGCGTCTTACTACCTGTTCGGGTTTTACGCACTTACGCTAATGTGTAATAGTAGGGTGATTGTGAGATGAAATGGAGGACCTACAGTTTAACGTGGAATCCGAACCACGGTGGAGGCCTGGCATTCCCCACATTCACAAGATGTCTTGTCACAGGTGAAGGAAGGGTTTGGTAATCAGATAAATCTGTACCGGGACCGAGGATTGAACCCCGGCCGCCAGCATAGAAGTCTGACACCTTACCCCTAGACCGCCAGGTCACCAAAAGAGAAGTATTCATCATTTTGTATTATCTCACATAAAGAAACTATTGTAACCGTAAAAAATCTTGAGACCTCTATATTATGATGGTTCTTGACATTTAAACCCCTTTTCATATCCTCCAAATGAATGTTTAGTACAACCCCTCTCAACTTAACTGAGCCAAACTCGAGGAACAAAACACTCTGAAAATATAATGAACAAGGACAAAACGGCCCATTAGACATTTAATATCTCGGAGGCTGATAATTACGCCAACACTCACTAGACAGCGGTAATGTTCCAAAAGGAACATGGTGGACCAGGGTAATAACTTCCTGTTTATTGAGAGTCTCACGGGAACAAACAGCTTTCAGATAGTGACGTGGAGTTCCGCCAGGTTAAGCAGAGCTTTTTTTTTGTTACTGGCTCCGCGTCTTACTAACCGTTTGGGTTATACGGTTATTACGTTAAAGGGTTAGGAATTGGGAATGTTGAATTTAGAGGGAGTGGACCCGCATTTTCGTGGAAGGAGAGTGGAAAATCATTTAGGAAAACCAACCCAAGTTCACCCGACTGAGATTCGAAACTCGATCTTCGCGTCCTCAACAGTCTAGCTCAACATGAAACTAGCGTGTTAGCCAACTGCGCCACCGAGGCGGGTCCATTGTTATTAAAACTGTATCGTTGATATGTTCGCCCCCAATCAGGCGTAGTGATTGTTTTAATATCGTGTGTGTTTGTGTGCACGCGCATGCGCGCCACGTCTCATTACCAGCTTGGGCTGTAATTACAGCAATTGCTTAGGATGTTAGAAAGGTAGGATTTATATTAAATGTACCAACATTTTCATGGGTAGATATTGGAAAACAATTCAAGGAAAACACAACTTCGGTGCATGCAGCATGGAGTCAAACACCGATCCCCTTGTGATTGCCAATGCCAACCAATTTAGAGAATTATGCTTTAAACCATGTGACCAAATTATGCTGATTTAAACTTTTAATAAACGAGATTAAAAGATTGCTCAAACACGCTCGTTGGTTTAAGAACACATTCCGGGTGTTTCATTTCTAAGATGCATTTAAAAAAAGCTACACTCCTGGAGAATTTATATTAAAATAAAACAAAGCAATTTTTTTTTCATGGCTGTCATCGTGTAAAATATTTTCCAGCCAGTTTCAATTACTCAAATCCAACAGCACCTACATCACTTCCGTGACTTATATCTTCCCCTCCCCAACCCAATTCACCCTCCACCCCCAACCCCCAAATACCTTCCCCTTTATCCCCTCTGATACTCTCCCAACACCCAATAAGTCACCCGGCTCGATCTTTTCCCATTTGAACTCCTACCGCCGTAACCTCACGAGTATGAACGTATCCCAAAGTCTTTACCCGCCAAAGCATGTTCTAATGCTCCCTGAAGGGCCGTAAAATATCTAATTACCTCATGTACCGACACTACAGGAAAAACCATGTTCTAATGCTCCCTGAAGGGCAGTATAGGATATGACTACCTCATGTACCAACACTACAGAAAAAAACATGTTCTAATGCTCCCTGAAGAGCAGTACAAGATCGAATAACTCATGTAGCAACACTACAGGAAAAACCATGTTCTAATGCTCCCTGAAGAGCAGTACAAGATATAATTACCTCATGTACCGACACTACAAGAAAAACCATGTTCTAATACTCCCTGAAGAGCAGTACAAGATCGAATAACTCATGTAGCAACACTACAAGAAAAACCATGTTCTAATGCTCCCTGAAGGGCAGTATAGGATATAACTACCTCATGTACCGACACTACAGGAAAAACCATGTTCTAATGCTCCCTGAAGAGCAGTACAAGATATAATTACCTGATGTACCGATACTACAGGAAAAACCATGTTCTAATGCTCCCTGAAGGTCAGTACAAGATCGAATTACCTCATGTACCGACACTACAGGACACACCATGTTCTAATGCTCCCTGAAGAGCAGTATAAGATATAATTACCTCATGTACCGACACTACAGGACACACCATGTTCTAATGCTCCCTGAAGAGCAGTACAAGATCTAATTACCTCATGTA
This sequence comes from Timema californicum, assembly GCA_902141385.1. Classification (NCBI taxonomy): domain Eukaryota; kingdom Metazoa; phylum Arthropoda; class Insecta; order Phasmatodea; family Timematidae; genus Timema; species Timema californicum. Next base: position 47,845 of record CABFOW010004404.1, read on the forward strand.
CCGACACTACAGGAAAAACCATGTTCTAATGCTCCCTGAAGAGCAGTACAATATATAATTACCTCATGTACCAACACTACAGGAAAAACCATGTTCTAATGCTACCTGAAAAGCAGTACAAGATCGAATAACTCATGTAGCAACACTACAAGAAAAACCATGTTCTAATGCTCCCTGAAGAGCAGTATAAGATATAACTACCTCATGTACCAACACTACAGGAAAAACCATGTTCTAATGCTACCTGAAGAGCAGTACAAGATCGAATAACTCATGTAGCAACACTACAGGAAAAACCATGTTCTAATGCTCCCTGAAGAGCAGTACAAGATATAATTACCTGATGTACCGATAATACAGGAAAAACCATGTTCTAATGCTCCCTGAAGGTCAGTACAAGATCGAATTACCTCATGTACCGACACTACAGGACACACCATGTTCTAATGCTCCCTGAAGAGCAGTATAAGATATAATTACCTCATGTACCGACACTACAGGACACACCATGTTCTAATGCTCCCTGAAGAGCAGTACAAGATCTAATTACCTCATGTACCGACACTACAGGAAAAACCATGTTCTAATGCTCCCTGAAGAGCAGTACAAGATATAATTACCTCATGTACCGACACTATACAAGAAAAACCATGTTCTAATGCTCCCTGAAGAGCAGTATAAGATATAATTACCTCATGTACCGACACTACAGGACATAACATGTTCTAATACTCCCTGAAGAGTAGTATAAGATATAATTACCTCATGTACTGACACTACAGGACATAACATGTTCTAATGCTCCTTGAAGGGTAGTATAAGATATAATTACCTCCTGTACCGACACTACAGGACACACCATGTTCTAATGCTCCCTGAAGAGCAGTATAAGATATAATTACCTCATGTACCGACACTAACAGGACACAACATGTGCTAATGCTCCCTGGAGGGTAGTACCAGATATAATTACCTCATGTACCGACACTGGAGGACACAACATCTTCTAATGCTCCCTGGAGGGTAGTACCAGATATAATTACCTCATGTACCGACACTACAGGACATAACATGTGCTAATGCTCCCTGGAGGGTAGTACCAGATATAATTACCTCATGTACCGACACTACAGGAAAAACCATGTCCTAATGCTCCCTGAAGGGCAGTATAAGATATAATTACCTCATGTACTGACACTACAGGATATACCATGTTCTAATGCTCCCTGAAGGGCAGTATAAGATATAATTACCTCATGTACTGACACTACAGGACATAACATGTTCTAATGCTCCCTGAAAGGCAGTATAAGATCTAATTACCTCATGTACTGACACTACAGGACATACCATGTTATAATGCTCCTTGAAGGGTAGTATAAGATATAATTACTTCATGTACCGACACTGGAGGACACGCTATGATGTGTCATTCACAATAAAACTTGTATTACACAATTTTAACAAGTGTATAATGATTATAAGCTAAAATAATAATTCATTGTTTTCAAATCATTACAGTTTCCGAGTTGGACTGTCCGAGAAATTAAAAGTTATGGAGTGGTCAGCTGATGGTATAATCCGGTTTTAAAATATTTATAAGAAGTAACGAGAAATTGTGGGACACAACAAATGAAAACTATATCTGCAGAAACTCTCTGAAGGACAATTTCACCCAGCTATATCGTGAATTGAATGGGGATCGGTATCAATATTCGGGTCGAAGAAAGCACAACAAGAAATAAACATTTAGAACTCAAAGAGTTGCGTATTAGCTGTCGGGAAACGTGTCGACGATGACCTAGAGATTACATTTTTTTCAAAGGTGTGCGTGGACGGATCAGACTGGCCGGGACTAAAAGCAGAGAATAGTAGCAACGTGTGACAGGCGAAGAAGCAGCAGCTAGTAAAAGTACCTCGTGTAACACAGTCTCTCTTAGCGCAGATCCACCCACAATAATTTGGTCTCCGAACAGCGGCCTGGCTTGTAAGTACTTTCTCTTCCACTTGAAGAGCAGTGCTGTGCTCATTCACGTTTATACTTGGTCGTCCAGGTGGTCAGCCCACCCCTCCGACAGTTGGCAGGTGTGTCTGGAGTGCCCCCCCTCCTCCCTCTTCATGACTCCAATATAAGAGCCGTGTCTTCAGGTCTGTTGAATACTGTAATCCCAGAGAAGTTATTACTCGGACTTTATCTGATTACCAAACCCTTCCTTCACCTCTGACAAGACATCTTGTGAATGTGGGGAAAGCCAGGCCTCCACCGTGGTTCGGATTCCACGTTAAACTGTAGGTCCTCCATTTCATCTCACAATCACCCTACCATTACACATTAGCGTAAGTGCGTATAACCCGAACGGGTAGTAAGACGCGGTGCTAATAAATAAATAAATAATAATACTCGGACAGTAAGTTCTTGACATCTCGTCTGTTGTAACACTTAGAATATACAAAACAATAGTTTCACCGGTTGTTCTTTATGGGTGTGAAACGTGGTCTCTTACCTTACACGACGAAAACAAATTTAAGGTGTTCAAAAAACAAGGTGCCTAAGGAAGATATTTGGTCCGAAAACGGATGAGTATACTGGGGAGTGAAGGAAGTTACATGATGATGAGTTACTTACGCTTTACGCGTCATTAAGACATTGCTAGGATAATCAAGTATCGTAGATTACAGTGGACAGGATATGCAGAATGAACGGGAGATTCTAGAACATTGTTCAGGGTATTGATTGGTGAACCCGATGGGAAGATACCGTTGGGAATACCCAGACAGATGGAGGTACCGGGGAACGTCGTTTCCGGAACGCTGCGCTAGAGGATATAGACCCTAAATCTGTGTATCATAATGCTATGGACCGTTCTGAGTGTTCGTTCTAGTGATATTGTTATCTTATAGTCTATTGACAGTTCCAAGTGTTCATTCTCGTGGTCTTGCTATCGTACAGCCAATGGACAGCTCTGGGTGTTCATTCTCGTGATCTTGCTATCGTACAGCCAATGGACAGCTCTGAGTGTTCACTCTCGTGATCTTGTTACCGTACAGCCAATGGACATCTCTGAGTGTTCATTCTCGTGATCTTGCTATCGTACAGCTAATGGACAGCTGAGTGTTCATTCTCGTGATCTTGCTATCGTACAGCCAATGGGCAGCTCTGAGTGTTCATCCTGGTGATCTTGTTACCGTACAGCCAATAGACAGCTCTGAGTGTTCATTCTCGTGATCTTGCTATCGTACAGCCAATGGACATCTCTGAGTATTCATTCTCGTGATCTTGCTATCGTACAGCTAATGGACAGCTATGAGTGTTCATTCTCGTGATCTTGTCACCGTACAGCCAATGTAAAGTTCCAAACGTTCGTTCTCGTGAGACTACCATCGTACAGCCGATGGACAGTTCCAAACGTTCGTTCTCGTGAGACTACCATCGTACAGACCGCCGCCCACTCTACCGGCCTCGCACGCTACTACTCTCCAGAAAGGAGAACTTGCACATCTGTGCCTCATATTTCTTGCGATTCTCTATTTTCTCGCCGCATTTCTCTTTATGATGCGGGCGTACGTACTCGTGAGGGAAGATGATAAGGGGATGGAAGTAAAACAAAAAGAAGGGGGATGAGAAAATAGGGGAAAGGTGATGACTGATTATTGCCATATACGTTTTATTTTTTGTTCTCATCATCATCATCTACCACGAGTAGTTTGAACTTTATCAGGCGAACGAGTTTAAACAGGAAAATAAGCTCAAGAGGCAAATTATAAGAATATATTTTTAAGTACGATCTGATGGGACAGCCCAATTTTCAGAGGAAATACCTTTTAGAAAATAGAAAAAAATAAGCCGTCAGTATTAATAGCATTTCATTATATTATTGTGGTTAATTTAGAAGTATTGATAATATATTTATCAACAGTATCAGTTTAAGATTACATGACCTTACGTGTAAATATATTAAAATCGTTTTAGTAGATTTTATAACTGTCAAATAAAGTTCCTTCCTGTTTAAATTTGACTATAGTTTCAAAATGGCGTTTCTACTGTATAAAGTAAAAAAATATTTAATCATCTGTCAGTTTAAACACAAGGGCTACCGGCTTTGTTCGCTGCGTTGATTAAGGCATCGTTGTCACTCTCGAAATAGACCAGAATGACGATGATGGGGGATATCGGGGTTCGAATCCTGATCAAGTGTACTGAGGGTGTGATTTTCTACTCTCCCTCCAAGCTAATGCGTGTACACTTAATCTTAAATCAACCTTCCTTATCCTTAACGCATGCACGTATTTAGTACATATGCGTAGTGTGTTGTACAGGACGTACTTTGTACACATAGTCACGTATGCAGCAGAAACCAGGACCTTGAATGTAAGAGAGACCATGGAAATGAAGTTTGTGAGGAGGATTTTATCTGTCACGAGGATAAAAAGGATTAGGATTGGAGTTATACGGGAGTACATGGATTACATAAGATAGTAGAGGAAGCAAGACTGAGATAGTATGGACATACAATGAGGATGTTGGAGTACATGAGATAGTAGAGGAAGCAAGACTGAGATGGTATGGTCATGTAATGAGGATGTTGGAGTACAATGATATAGTAGAGGAAGCAAGACTGAGATGGTCTAGGCATGTAATGAGGATGTTGGAGAACATGAGATAGTAGAGGAAGCAAGACTGAGATGGCATGGTCATGTAATGAGGATGTTGGAGTACATGAGATAGTAGAGGAACCAAGACTGAGATGGTATGGTCATGTAGTGAGAATGAAGAAGGATAGGATGCCAAAGAAAATTATGGAAACGAAGTATGGAAGTAAAATACCGCTAGGGAGGCCAACAAAGAGTATGGAGGAGCGGGTAATAGCAAGTTTGCAATTGGGAGGAGAAGAATGGAAGTAATTAAAGGAGGCAGAATGGTGGGCTATATGAAGATGGAGGCATTTTACTAAACTGATACAGCCATAACTTGGAAATAGTTGTTGATGGAGATGATGATTACAATCGTATCTGTGTAACCTGAACTAGTAGATAGACGTGGTCGTAAAAATAGTTACTAAGATAATTTTAAAGGTATGAATGGGAGCAGCAAACATAAAATGCAGCGTCAACAGAAGATGGGGGTAGAGAGTTGGGGTGGAGAACTACTATGAAACTCACGATGTTGAAAACTCCCGCCGGGGCATCCAGTCAGGATTTGAACTCTCAACCTCCTCGTCTCCAGAATATCAGCCTATTTTAAGTAATGTGATAACCTCAATAAATTTGGTTAAAACATATCGGAACGCACACATCCAACTGAACCAATCCTCTTAAGGATTCTCAGGTTGGGTGAGAAATTCAAATGGGGCCAAAATTAAATGGGGTAAGAAATTAAACGGGTAGAAATCAAATAGGGTGGAAATTAAATGGCATGGAAATCAAATAAGGTAAAAATAAAATGGGTATAAGATATAAAATGGGGTAAAACATTCAAATGGGTCAAAATTAAATGGCGTAATAAAACAAATGGGTAAAAATAAAATGGAACAAGATGCTAAATGAGGTTAACATCCAAATGGGGAAAAATTAAATCGGGTAAAAATTAAATGGGGTGGAAATCAAATGGGTTAGAAACAAAATGTGGTTAAATTCAAATGGGGTAAAATAAAATGGGGCAAAAATAAAATAGGGTGATATATCAAATGAGGTAGACATTAAATTGGGTAAAAATTAAATATGCAAAAATTAAATGGGGTAAGAAATCAAATGGAGCAAAAATCAAATTGGCTGGATTTTAACATCCTAGTGACGTAATCTAGGGTCAATGACCTCAATGTGGGAGGAGAGGAGGAGGATGAAGTCACTGGAGAAACCCATAGAGGGGAGGTTCAATGACCTTGAAAGTTAAGGTATTTTCTATAAAGGTGGCACTTGAGGCAGAACTGAACCAATCATGTTCAATCAGCACGAACCACGACAAATCGCTCTGCACTAATATATACCATTTCAGCGTTATCCACCTTTAAAATTTCCAAAACCAACCGATTCAAACAGTGCGCATGCTCTTAAAACAACTGATTCAATATGTATATGTGCCTACAAAGCTAGATACAAGCAGACGGCTTCGTCTACTGTAGTGAAATTTTTTGGAATAGCTCTTTGCATAAAAAGTGTTTAAGTCATTCTTGTTCTGTTTTTTAATTGCTTTACTACACAACACAATAATTAGAAGTCATCCATCGGGACAATAAGATTAAAGCGCATTGTATCTATTAGAAAATAGAATAAATTGACCCCCAGCTGTTCTAAGACAGTGCTGCTAACCACCTAGCGTGTGAATTGTTGCGCTAATTATTATTATTATTGTTATTAGCACCGCGTCTTACTACCCGTTCGGGTTATACGCACTTACGCTAATGTGTAAAGGTAGGGTGATTGTGAGATGAAATGGAGGACCTACAGTTTAACGTGGGATCCGAACCACGGTGGAGGCCTGGCATTCCCCACATTCACAAGATGTCTTGTCAGAGGTGAAGGAAGGGGGTTTGGTAATCAGATGAATCTGTGCCGGGACCGAGGATTGAGCCCCGGCCGCCAGCACATTGCGCTAATTGAGCAGATTATTCTCTAAATTTCGGGTTAACCAAGCTTCGTAAAAATGGGTACGAGGGAAAAGGGGGAGAGTTACAGTACACACACTTTCCAAGACATTGACTTTATATCTTAAGCCCCATAAGCACTCCAGCAAACACTTTTTACATCCATTACTGTTTCCTTCCTGTGGCCTGGGTAATTTTTTTTTTATTCAAGACATATATTTTTCCACTTCCAGTTTTATAGGCCTGTCGTAGTTTCATGTGCCTTATAATATAACTTAAGACTATGACAGGCACAACATCCAGTCCCAGATCGTTAATTTATCAATGTTAAAGGATAAACTCATATTATCATCAACGAAACATTATCATCCACGTTGGGAGTTGAACTCGGGACCCTTAGCTCAGCAGACACTCTATTATTATTATTATTATTATTATTATTATTATTAGCACCGCGTCTTACTACCCGTTCGGGTTATACGCACTTACTCTAATGTGTAATGGTAGGGTGATTGTGAGATGAAATGGAGGACCTACAGTTTAACGTGGGATCCGAACCACGGTGGAGGCCTGGCATTCCCCACATTCACAAGATGTCTTGTCAGAGGTGAAGGAAGGGTTTGGTAATCAGATAAATCTGTGCCGGGACCGAGGATTGAACCCCGGCCGCCAGCACAGAAGTCTGACACCTTACCCCTAGACCGCCAGGTCACCTAGCAGACACTCTACTAGTAGTACTAGCTCAATTTTAGTTAAAATTATACTCTCCCCTTTCTTCCCTAGTACCCTTAAAAATAAAACCTGATCTTGCACCGCTCTTCCGATGAACATGTCGTCCCTGATTCATACGAGTGTGATTGGTACAGTGTTGTTAGTTTGTTTGCCTAATCACGCGTACCAACACAACAACCGTTCTACGAGGACTGACAAAGCCCTCTGGAGGACATCATTTAACCGGGGGGGAAACGGTTAACAGCTAAACAAGCAGTGTCACAGATGAGTTGACCTATTAATTCATGGGTCATGAATCACCGGTGACGGACAGACAGCAATGATTCTCCTCGCTTTAGACAGTCCGACACACACACACACATACATGTCAAGTGTCGAGAGGTTGTTTTACAATCTGCGTTACCTAATTAGCTGCACTTTTTAATTGACATTGTCTATCTATGACGTCACTACAAATCAAGACAGGATTTCCCATGTTAATGTATTTACGTTTCATTCGGTGTGTTTTAAAGTCAATACATTAAAACAAAAACCACTAATTCTTAAATAAATTTTAAAATTGTATTACATTGTCGTAAAAGAATTTTTTGACCCTTAACTCCATGCTGACTTGCAAGTGGAGTTTGTAAGTGAGGAAGAATCTGATGAAATTCTACGTTTGGAGCATCGTGGTGTGTGGAACAGAAACTTGGACTCTTTGGAAGATGGAAAAGAAATATTTGGAGAGCTTTGAAATGTGCTGCTGGAGAAGACTTGAGAAGATCAGGTGGACAGACAAGAGGACAAGTCAAGAGGTCCTAATAAGAGTGGGTGAGAAGATCAGGGGAACAGACAAGGTGACAACTAAACAAGTCCTAAGAAGAGTGGGTGAGTAGATCAGGTGAACAGACAGGGGGACAAATGAACAAGTCCTAGGAAGAGTGGGTGAGAAGATCAGGGGAACAGACAAGGTGACAAATGAACAAGTCCTAAGAAGAAGTGGGTGAGGAGATCAGGGGAACAGACAGGGTGACAAATGAACAAGCCCTAAGAAGAGTTGGTGAGAATAGACCCATTTTGGATGTGATTCTTCGGTACAAAGCATACTGGATTGGACACATCCTTAGGAAGAACTTTCTTCTGCACGACGTCACGGAAAGAAAGGTTGGAGGAAAGAGGAGCTTAGGAAGGAGGAAGATTCAAATTTTTGATGACATGAAGGAAAGAAGAAAGTTCTGGGAGCTGGTGGAGGAAGCAGAGGACAGGATGCGTTGGCGGTCAAGTTCACTGACAATAGGAATGGACCTGTCGTAAGACAGAACACATAATAGTAATAATAATAACTCCAACGAATACCAAGCTTGACAACCAATCCCCTTTAAATACATTCTCACATTAACTTCCTACAGACGTATCGGCCAACCAATATCTTCAGGTTTCACAACGAAAATGTTATGTACACACACCTGTCATCAACCATATGACCGCCATACCTCAGCCTACATGCCTTTATTATACTTAATATATGTTTGGTCTACTCTCGCAGTAGACTAGACTGCCGATGACAGGGAGATCAAGCTTCGAATCTCGATCAGGTATACTGAGGGTAGTTTTTCCAAAATGATTTTCCACTCTCCCTTCGTGCAAATGCGGGTACACTCCCTCTAAATATAACCTTCCTAATCCTTAAAACCGTTATCGTAATTAGTACATAATCATATAGCCTCAAACGGGTGGTAAGACGCGATGCTAAAAAAAATCTATTTATCTGTAAATATATGTTTGAGGATGCATACAAACCATGAGGTTTTTCATTAAGTAACTTTCTCCATTCTCCTGTTTGTTCATCCCAAATAATATTATTATTATTAGCACCGCGTCTTACTACCCGTTCGGGTTATAGGCACTTACGCTAATGTGTAATGGTAGGGTGATTG